>JASTWR010000507.1:0-124735 GCA_030770355.1 Harpagoxenus sublaevis | reverse complement strand
TCCGCCGACTAATTCTCTCCTTTTTCTGTTTCAGGTGTTCCGGACTGCTGCTGGCCGCTCTGCGTCTCGTCTCGCGGATGGACCTCCTTCGTAGAAGCCGCTTACTACCAACGATGCTATGGACCACTGGATCGTCACGGATGAAGCACCCACAGGATTGTCGCAAAATCTCAGGTAAGTATCGTATACTGTATGTTTATAGCGTAAGCAATGTGCATTTACTCGCACTTAATTTCCGCAGGAATGGTGATTACGCATGAATCTCCCGCATGGAAGGTGACTCAGGATAGGTCACGGGATATCGTCGAATGATCTCCAACACTCATGATATCTCATTGTATAACAATGTATTTATTCAGTAAATTTCGAATAAATAGTCATTCAGTTCGATCGACAATGATTTACAGTCACTCTTGGTGTATCACCGTCGTCGTGTATCACAGTTCGCGTGTCGCGTGTAAAATCGACAATTTTCCGAATACGCGCGTATCTCGTTCCGCAACAGGGGTATCACCGGTCGTAGTGAGAATATAATATATCCTCCCGAATGATCGTCCTTCGTTTCGTACACGGACGTGTAACTCCGCGTTATTCGCATGTGTCGCACGCACTAACACCGATACGTGATATTTCCGGATATCGCTCCGTACGCGGGCGTCGTCGGTTGTAACAAGAGGCTATTGTAATACGCGAAACTCCGGCTATGTGTCAAAACGAGTTAACGCTTCAAGCTCTCCCGACAGACTGCTCTTACGCATATATCGCGCACAAATTTTCACACGTGTCCGAAATTATAATATTTTCGCGACACATCGGATCTCGCTCCGTTCGCGGGTCTCCCCGGTTGTCGTGAGAAAACGTGTTGACGGCTTTACATCTCCCGGCGGACTGACCCTGGTCGATCGCTCGTCGCGTCGTACGTCCCCTCTTGGGCGCTACCCCCACTCTCGTTGTTTGTCACATCAGACCATCGGCTATCACGTGATCGTGACGTGACGGAAACTGCGTATGAAACAAACAACTGACAAACAGAGAGGAATGTTGTTTTGTTTCCCGGTTATTTCGCGCTCGCTGGAGACTATTCGCAAATACATCTCGAGAATATTATATATATTTTCACGATTTCACGGATCTCTTCGAGATACAAAATTATGGATGTTTCTTAGGATCTACGCCATGGATATCGCTCGCATATAACTTTTATGCTCAATACTGCCTTTCATGCACGCTCATACGTCACAATTTTAACGATTACGCGTGTGCGATGATCTCGGCGCTCAATCATCCAATTGACGCGGAATCGCGCCAATATCACTAATTAACATCTCGTGAAGCGAGTTATCATGACTAATCGCTGTTCGAGATCCGTGTGCGAGGTTTTCGCCGCACACTTGACGAATCGACGCGGGATCGCGATATTTGTGTTGATTACAACCTCGGAAATGCATCGGTATGGGTCTTGTCCCTGTAGATGATGTGTGCGTCGATCTCGGCGCACAGAGTTCGCAGGTCGACGGGACCTGGTGCGCTGCATTCCCGGGGGCTCTGTGAAGCGATCGCACGCGTGCTGGGTGTTTCCGGCACCCAGGTCGGATCGGGTTGAAACTCGATATCCGGCCTATTTCGGACCTCGGTAGACCATCTCCGGTGGTCCCGTGGCTGTACGTGGCGTGTGCTACTATCTCGCCGCACAGTGATAAAAAATCTAATCGAACGTCATGGATGCCTTAGTTGACATCCCGGAAACACATTCGTAACCTTGGTTTACTCGTATCATGTCTGTACCACGATTTTCCCGCACACACTTCGGACT
The DNA here is from genome assembly GCA_030770355.1 of Harpagoxenus sublaevis. NCBI lineage: Eukaryota > Metazoa > Arthropoda > Insecta > Hymenoptera > Formicidae > Harpagoxenus > Harpagoxenus sublaevis. The sequence continues at coordinate 122,922 of JASTWR010000507.1, read as the reverse complement.
CGGTCGAAATGTCAATCATCACGCTCATCGGTACTTGAATAACGCGTAGGTATCGTCCTCCGCGGGAGTTGGGACTTGTGTGGTGATTTTGCCGCACACTTGTCGGACAACATCGAGGACACGTGAAGCGTGTTCCTCGTGACTCATAATGTCACCTTGGATAGTCACCTCCGTAGATGACGCGTGTGCTCGACTCCTGGTGCACACTCGGTCGTCGCGGACGAAAATTGTTTATTCGCGCGTCAAGAACACTAACTAGTCGCGACATATCGAAATTCCACGCGAAAATACTGTGTGACACGATTTCGGTGCACAACGTACTATCACCCGTATAACACGCTCGAATGCGCGTAACTGCTTACGCTGACGCGCGATAACACTGAATCACGGGGTAGTTCCCGTTTGGTTCAAAAAATAGTGAGTCGGTAGGAAGACTCTATTAGCGAGGTTTCACACAAATCGGCTGCTGTAATGCAAATCAAAAATCATATATCGCATCGAAACGGTGGACAAGGAAAATATCCTTATTTCTTACATTGTATCTTGAATCGCATTACAATAACTAAATTAATGTTAGCCGCCACGCTTGGCGTTTAATAAAAGGAACTTAAATTTCTCCCGGACGTCGGATGTTACGTCGATTGTACACAGGGTCATCAAATAAATGAAAACTACGCGTGCACATATAAAATGGACATTTACGAAGTAAATGTGATTATTCGGCTCGGGGATAATGATGTGGGTGCAAGCGTGCTTGCTCACACGCGCTGTTTGGGCGCGGCCTGCGCCCAGTCGGCCAGGTCAGACTCACCGCCGGCTCCTCCGGTCGCTGTTTCTGACTGCCTTGTCCGCGATGCTGCCTCTGGCTGCAAGGTCAGGTTACAGGGGTCGGTTAGGTTGTGACCGAACGGAGGAGTGGATAAATCTCACTTCATCGGCAATTCTAAATCTCAGACTTTTATCACGGTCGCCATTCGATCTTAACCTACTAAATCGAGAAAGTTTGAAATATGGATGACTGACCGTAACACAGACCCTGCTGATTCCCCTCCTTCATCCCCTTCCGGTTTTCATCTGTCTCGTTCGACTTCCGCTTTTCAGGATCGCCGTGGGACTCACGTCGCTGGACCTAGGACCGTCTTCGGAAAGCAAACTGCTGTGCACCGCTGGATTTGACCTTCGTCCCTGCTGGTCCTTCGCTGGACCGCCGCACCTTGTGGATCGTCGCTTGATCGCCGAGGAGGATTTCGGACCGCCGTCGGGTAAGTATTCGTGGGAACAGGTAAGTGGGCCTTTCGCGTTGTTGGGTACAGTCTCTCAATCAACTTGACACGTATTTGCAATAGATAAAATATAATTTATTACCTTTTCTTTCTAGCTTTACATGGAGTACTTTACATCTACAATGGAAAACCGCACTCGGTTTATCGTTACTCGATTATAAAGATTCACGTTCGCGTCCCGAACGTCTCGCGGGTCGCTGATCGCGTATGCGGGATAACGCATCGCTAGGCGGGATCGTTCTCATGCTTTGCAAACGCGAGTGTTCCCGGAGCGCATCACGCTAAGGGTCACTTGTCGGATCAACCGATTTGGGGAGACCCACTTCCCAAACGACCGCACGGTTTGGTGGCTGACGAACGAACTCCCTGTTGTCGGCTCGCCTCAATTCCCTTGCCCGGCCGCTGTCGCCGTCCCCCACTCTTGCGCCGATCACGCCGTCGCGCGCCGCTCGTCACGGGTACGGCCCTGGTACGTCCTGGCACGGCTGTCGTGTTGACGCGTGATCATTACGCATTTGTTCGGCGATCACGTGAACGCTCGCTATCTCTACGCACGTAGACACTCCCGGAAGTCATGCCTTTATTCACATCCCGCTTTGCCCGTGCCGCCTCCGTCATCGTTCATCCTGCACGTTAATGCCCCCATAGGCAAAGCGCCATGTTTACATAATTATCTCCTGATCGGGCGACTTCCGGTCGCACGTCTTATTCGCTGGATTTACCCTCTCGGGTGTCGGACTTCCGGTTCGCGATTTCGTGGTTCCGTCGTCGCACCGCGTTATGCTTCGGCCAGTGGGCGTCTCCGCGTGGGCTGTTCACGTTACCGGTGTGACCCGGTGTCGGTCACTTCCGGCTCGCGACCTCGCGATCCCGTCGTTGCACCGCGATGTGCTTCGGCAAGTGGGCGTTTCCGCGTGGGCTCTTCACGTTACCGGTGTGACCCGGTGTCGGTCACTTCCGGTTCGCGACTTCGCGATCCCGTCGTTGCACCGCGATGTGCTTCGGCCAGTGTGCGTCTCCGCGTGGACTGTTCACGTTGCTGGTGTGACCCGGTGTCGGTCACTTCCGGTTCGCGACTTCGCGATCCCGTCGTTGCACCGCGATGTGCTTCGGTAAGTGGGCGTTTCCGCGTGGGCTCTTCACGTTACCGGTGTAACCCGGTGTCGGTCACTTCCGGTTCGCAACTTCGCGATCCCGTCGTTCGCCACTGTCTCGGACACTTCCGGCGCGTCTCTCGCCCTAGTATTGGCACGCTCGTGTCGTCGGTTCCCGACGCTTGTGTCTGAATTGCAACATCGCGATCCCGAATCTTAATCGCTCCACGGGCCCCACGGTCGTCTCCCCGAGACTGCCCTCGGTGAGTTCGTGTCGGAAGTACCCGTACCCTTTGTCAGGTTCGCGCTATCGCGATCCGACGGTCATGTTGGTTCGCGCGCTCGCTGGCTCGCCTTCAACAAAAGGAAACAAACCAAACTACCGGAAGCTGGCCCGGCTCGCCCCTGACAAAAGAAAACAAACCAAACTACCGGAAACTGGCCCGGCTCGCCTTTGACAAAAGAAATCAAATTAAACTACCAGGAGTTGGCCCGGCTCGCCTTTGACAAAAGAAAACAAATTAAACTACCGGAAGTTGGCCCGGCTCGCCTTCCTTGTCGCGTATTTTCGGGTTAACTCGGTATTTCTAGAAAATAATAAAATAAAATAATAATCAATCACCCAATAGTGCGTTGCGCTTCTTTTATTAATAACATTAACGCGACGCATCGGCTGTAGCCAAAATAAAAGTTTAATGTTTCATTACGCTTCGCGCTTGTTCGTGTTCCCGAATTGTTTACGCGGTCCTTGTACCTATGATTAAAATAGTAGTTTTAACTACGTACTAGTCTAAGTGCTTATAACGCTTATTGTGGATAAATACTGTGACGTGACAAAAGTCGCGCCCTCCTCCCGGACGGAGCTCGGCCGAGGGTAAAATCGGGGGCGGGGTAACCCGAGCGGGGGCGAGCGAGATTAATAGCAATATTTAGAGTTTTGCAGCCGGAGCGGATCAAAGCATATTGTAACGGCTTAAAAGCCGCATCGTGGGACTTAAGGGAGCTGTCGAGGAGAGGCGAAGGAGACGGGGAGGCCGACAGGCGGGTCACCCATGGGTCCGCCGCCGCGCCGCCGCACACGTCCCGAGCCATACCGCCGCCGAAGGAGCATGAGGACACTCGAGGGGGACGCCCCGCAGAGGTCCGCGTCGGACGCTGAGCCGCCACCCCCAGGAGCGGGCGGACGGTCCCGCCGCCTCCGCCGGACGCGAGAGAATATGCCCGTCGGCGCGGTCACGGCCTGGCCAGCCGGGCCCGCCGGACGTCGGCCAGAGATTACGGCACGACCAGCCGTACTCACCCTATCACGCCCGTTTCAAATACCGCGGGCCGGTGGAGCGGATCACGGAAGGAGGAATTCGGCAGCAGGATACGGCGCGGATGGCTGGGACAGGAAGCGGATTCGTTGCGCAAGCGCGGGGGCCCGAGGTGATCCCGCCGGGCCGCAGGATCGTCACTACCGTGTCAGCCACGAAGAGAGACGCCGATCCCGACCACCGACAACGGATGGAGAGGATATTGTGTGAGATCGCCGCTCCGGTAGGCAAAGTGAAATAGTGATTCCGCTCGCGGCCGGTGCCCTCGGGTCCGCTAATCGCGCCTAGTGTAAATGTGCGTACTGAGAAATACCGCAAAGTCCCGCGGGTACCGTGATGTCGAGAGAACGTCGTGTGGGCCGGCCGAGAGCGGATCGAGTTTGAGATAACGTTTGTTCTCGCCCTCCTCGGGGACTTCGTCGCGACCGGTAGTCAACGTGTAAATACTTGTGTGTGATTGCGGGGCGAGTCCCGCCCGCGCGCGTGTGTGTGACCTCGCGCCCGCCTATTGTGCCGCGTACTGCGAGTAATTAGAGGCGCGTAATAAGACGGTGCCTTCGTGCGGGTTGCGTGTTGCGTGTGCCGGGCGCCGCATCAGCTGTTGACCCGCGTGCCCGCGCGGGGCGATCGCGCATGCGAGTGCATCGTGTGTCGCGCGGTGTGCATCGGGGGTACGACGCGGTGTGGCGGGCCGCGTATTGGGCGTTTTCAACTGAATTTCGTATCGTGTTCCGTATCTGCGCGTGTAACGTCCCGCGTGCCGTGAAAGTACGTGGTATGCTTCGAGTTGCGTGTATGTGTGAATAATCGCGTGCGACGTTAGGGTGGATGGATGAGTGCATCTTTGCGTGTGTGTGTCGAACGGATGACCGCGTGCTCGTGCCGACGTAGTAGATTCGATCCCGGTTCCGGGTCCCGCGTACGATTAGAGTTCCGTACTGAGATTGCGTATCGACGGGTCACACACACATCCGTATCTTCGTCGTTGTATTTGCTGTTCTTTTCTGACTGATCGTTTTCTCTTGCAAGCGTTACGGAAATATACTTTATTATTATTTTATTACAATTGCACCCGCTTTGGCTTTATTTCTTTATGTTTCTGCGCTGCGCTCTCTCCCCTCACCCTCCTAACTAACATCACGAATTCCGCCCTGTGCTTCGACGATTTTGCGAAGATTCAGCTTTTGCTAGGACGTATGAGTAAGTGAAAACGTGGTGCGCGTAATCGCACCTGGCGCCCAGCTTCCCGCGTAATGCCTTTTGCGACTTGACCGTTAGTAATTGAAGTAATTTGTGGGAACGCCCCCGCGAGTGGCGAGCTCGCGGGAAAACGGCTGGCAATACGCATATCTATACTTAACTCTAATGTTCGCGCATGTGTGTGTGTGTGTGTGTGTGTGTGTGTGTGTTCGCGTGGATGTCATCTTTATTTACAGTTTTGAGTGTTTGTACGCGGGTGTGTGTGTGTGTCTGAGCGCGTGCTTGTGGTGCTTACACGCTAGTCCTCCTTCGGTGTCGAGGGGTTGGTCGCTGCTGCCTCGGTTCCGCTTCCGCCGCTCCTCGGCGTCGTGCTTCCGGCCCGCGATCTCTCGTCGGCCTGCCGCAGTGGGGAGGGGTGTCCTATCGGGAGTACTCCCGGGTGACTGACCGGTCGTACGGGCCCTTGTGTATCCCGACGGATGATCACATCCTCAATGACCGCCCTCATCCTGGGTTCCAGCCCGATCCCAGCGGCCTTCTCGCTCCCTGGCTTGAGTAAACTCTGGCCGGGCTTGACTGCCCCCGGTTTATGGAGGCTCTCGCCGGCCTTGGGGCGCTTCTCGGCGGACGGCTGCAAGGTTCCATGTTTGCGCCAATTTTCTAGGATTTTTTTATTGTTGCATCTGCTTCGGCATCTCGTGAAACGCGTAGAGCCACAGGCGATTGTCGATATCATGATTACTTTTCAAGATACAGTCAAAAAAAGACGATATGCTTTTAATTCGCTGTAGCGTCTAAACGGTTGAAGCTGGAGCTTTGGGGTCTCAGGACGAGTTGTAGGGCTCGAGTTCCCCTACAAGTGGAACTTTGGCTCATCCACCTACCCCTTCTAGTTTCGGAGATATAGGGCTTCAAATTTTCAAACCGTCGCCATTTTGAATCCTGACCATAGAATTTGATGCCCTTTATATATGTTGTAGGGGGCCCTCTCCCCTACACGTACGTACAGGCGGACCAAATTCTATACCTACGTTTTCGAGAAATTAATTTTTAAATAATTTTTTGAAAATTCTTTTTGTGTTTGGGGTTGGACGACTGGGTTTTCTTATAGTTCTTGACGAGCCCTACAATTTTGGTCCTCTGGTCCACCCCTCAATCTGTTATAGTTTCGGAGATATAGAGCTTCAAAGTTTTTAAACCGTCGCCATTTTGAATCCTGACCATAGGATTTGATACCCTTTATATATGTTGTAAGGGGGCCTCTGCCCCCTACACGTACGTACAGGCGCATCAAATTCTATACCTACGTTTCCAAGAAATTAATTTTTGAAGTATTTTTGGAAATTTTTTCTTGTTTTCTGTTTGTTTTCAGGATTGGACGACTGAGGCATCCTATAGCCCTCGACGAGCCCTACACTTTTGGTCAGGTTGTAACCGTACAGAAGAGTGATGTTCCCCCACACGCTATTAACCTGTGTCCACGACACGGTCGCCACTCGATTTTTTCCCACGAAACCGAGAAAGGATTTTGAATATATTTTAAGTAATTCCCGATTTTTGGCACCCCCTGATTCCCCTTACTTTTTCTGTTTCAGGTTGCCACGCCACCGCTGGATCTAGGACCGCCGCTGGACCAAGTACCTCGGACCTCCTTCGGACTGTAGCTGTGCACCGCTGACTCTCCTTCAGGACCTTCGCTGGACCGCCTCTGGATCTCCCCGAACGGACGTAGGATCGCCGACAGGTAAGTATCAGGATTAGGTAGGTATATCGGATAATGATTTTGACCGCACACGAATGAATTCAACTAATCGTATTTCTTTTAGCAAAATTATAAAATATTTATTTTATGCTATTTACAGGTAATACGACTTTGTACTCGCGGGTCTTATGATTTAACGCGTCTACCGCGGGATGTTCTACGCCGAGTTACAATTTATTAGAATCTACTAGATATCAGAGGTAATCGACTGTTCGGTTGAGAGTAAACGGAGGTCTCTGCATAATTCTTCGCGATGGCTAGAGGTGGCCCGCACCTCTACACCTTTCTACACTCAAAGGATAACAGTGCATCTTGTTGTAAACACAGCGAGTGACAGTTACCACGTTCACGCGAGCATTACTTCTGTAGTAATTTACAATAATTCTGCTAGACTCCCGTTTACGCGGAGTGAATTATGCAGAGACCTCCGGCCGTTTACGCGGAGTGAATTATCGTAAACAATAATTTAAGTAACTTACTACAGAAGTAACGCTTGCGTAAACATAGTAAGTGACTCATTGTGTATTGTTAATAATAATTGCACATTTTTAAGTATGTGAGTAAAAAGAGTAAAGTTAAGTGTATTTAAGTGAAGTTTGTGAGAGAAAACAATAACACGAGTGAGTGAACGTGCTTGCATGTGTGTGCGTGTATCATTGTGGTTATCGTTATCCAATGTTATTGCCAGTTCTGAAAATCTATTCATAACGCGAACTGTAGATTTTCTGTGCTGGCAGTAAATATTGGGACGCAGCTCGATCCATTGATCGATCGACTGATCGCGCAGCGGGCACTCGACGTAAGCGCCCGCGTCTAATGGTGAGTCGCGCCGCTCCTGTCTATCTCCTGTACTCGGCCAGCGATAGGGTAAGTATTTTGCTTGATAACTCAGAAAGTAAGCTTCGGACAAAAATTTGCAAGAGGAAAAGTCGTCTCAGAATTTTGTCACAAATCTGTACTTTCAACGGTAAAAGGTTGTTTCGAATCACCCTGTATATGAATGCCCGCACTTATACCTATATGTCTTTTTTATTTGGCCGCTGGATCGTCGCTCTCGTCGCGTCTTCGATCGCGGCAAGTATCCGGCTCTGCTGTCCGCGATCGTCCGGGACGAGTTGACTGGACGGTGTTTTCTTCGGCTTGGCAACGGGCCGTTTTCCCGTCGTCACCCTCTTTGTCATGATGCGCGGCTGTTTAAGGATCCGATCGTCCACTATTGTTGGTGCTCCTTTTCGCACCGCGGGAGTCGGCACGATGGTTGCAGCCGTCGGTTGCAAGGTCAGGTTGTAGCCGGACGCGTGCGCGCTCCGTAACTTCCATCTTGGGGCCCCGACGTGGAAATTTCCGCCGCCAGTACCACGTGGTGGACCTCCCCAGCTGGCACCGCTGCACCAGGTTTCCACTTTTCCGAGATTTTCTCGGAGGTTGACGCCGACCCGTGCGCACCCTCTCGGGGATGCTCCTTAACCCATTGGCGGTCGACTTCCCCGGAGAAAATGTCCGTGGACAATTTGGGTCCTTCGCCGTTGACGCCGACCTATGCGCACCCTCTCTGGGATGCCCCTCGACTCGCTGGCGATCATTTTTCCCGAAGAAAATGGCTGTGGACATTTCCGGTTCTCCATCTTTGACGCCGACCCCCTGGGCACATGTACTAGGTCCTCTCGAGTATGTCCCCGCAATCAGTTCTCGGAGATGACCTCTAGAACGCTAGTTACCGCGCGCTCTATCGCAGATTGACGCCGACCTACTTCGGGACGTGTACTAGGTCCCTCGCAACGCGCTTGCGTTAATACTTTTCGGAAATAAGCTTTAGATCGACAATTTCCAGACGCGTCATCGGACATTGACGCCGACCGACATAGGATGTATACTAGGTCTCACAAAACGCGTTAAGACCATCTCGTCTCGGAGATAAGTTCCCTATCGCTAACTTTCATACGCGATGTCACACTTTGACGCCGACCTACTGGGGATGTGTACCACGTTGCTCTGAATCCGTTATCGTTAACTCGCCTCGGAGAAGAACACAGCGTAACTAGTTTTCGAACGCGTTATCGTACGTTGACGCCGACCTGTTTGGAGTGTGTACTAGTGCAGCCGACGGGTGCGCCCACCGTCACCCCGACGACGAGCAAGAAGGGCCCGACAATAACCGACGACAGGATTCTGTCACGTCCCATAAAGGTACTAGCGGAGGTGCCGAAACAAACTCGGCCGGTGTTGGCGGCAATCCGTGACCTGATTAGGCTGGCGGAACAACCCGAGCCGAAGGATGCCTAGAGGGAAGCACCGCTAGGTACAAAAACAAACATTTAGGTTAGTTAGCGTGCGTTATATATTTTAGTCCCCGTTGGGAAAGTAGATTATAAGTTGAATTAAGTAATAATACCCGCGATTACTTCTAGCGTTAAGCGTTTTTCTTTTGTTTACGTTTTTATTTTGTGTACACGCCAGATTAATTTGTCACCTATAGAGACGCCTATGGCGTGAAGATTATTATTTATGGCAAAATTAAAAATATATCATTCGTTTAAATTTTATTTGAGATTTCAAGTTTATTTTCCGCCGGTAAGAAAAGAGGTTAAAAGCTAAGAATTTAGCTTCGAGGAGTACCATAGGTCGGTACGATCGAAGAGTTACTTTGTATCTTGCGTTGGACAACGTCTAAAGGAACGGGTAGATGACAATCCCGCCCCATGGGCATAAACCAGCTCTAATTTATTTTGTATTGAAAGTTTAGTCAAGACTCAGATCTAGTCTCCGAAAATTACATATAACCCAGGGAATCGCATAAAGTTAAAGGCGCGACCACAACGATAGATGTGGTTGGCGAAAGTAGAATGCGGCTGTTCCAATCTTAGCCTACTCCGAGGATAGGTGATATGGACGTATGGAGATGCGTAATCGACGATAAGAGCGCGCGCGAACCTCACCCCATCCGAAATGGGGTTACCATAGGGCATGGTCAACAAATTGAGGTAACCACCGGGCCGATCGGCGGGCGGTTGATGATAAAACGTTGTAGGCATCGCCCTTAAGGCAATGCCATCGTTGGTTAACATGGTGGAGGCGCGGGTCCCGAAATCACCATACCATGGGGTATGGTAAGCGGATCGGGCGAACCAAGAGGCGGACCGGCAAGACGCCGACGCGAATAGGTTGCAGGCATCGCCGATAACGCCGTACCACCGACAAACCGCAAGTCGGATGCGCGGAACCGGAAATAGCCATACCATGGGGTATGGTAAGCGACTCGGGTAAATTAATAGGCGGCCCGGCGAGATGCCGATGCAGATAGTCCACAGGCATCGCGGACAACACCGAACCATCGACACACTGTACGTCGGATGCGCGGAGGCGCAGATGGCCTTACCACGGAGGCGCGGTTAGGGCTTCATGCGAACTAGAGGTCCGAGTCGCAAATTAAGAGCGGAAATGCGTTAAGAGTAGGCTAAAAGACCAAATATGTCCAGCGGTCAGCGGACCGGAAGCACGGATCGGCCAGAACCGGAACCACGGTGGAGGCGGGCTAGCCGTGGTATGCGAAACACCATGTACGCGTGATCCGATCGCGGCGTAACGCGAGCATGGGAAGACCATCGGTCAAGATGGTCAATCCGGCCGATCAGCGAGACAAAAAATTATCGGTGTCACAATCGAGTGGTACCACGTATGGATGCGAGCAAGCGCAGATGCGTGTGAATGAGATGCATACGTTTTATGATCTAATCTGTGATGACGCCGGACGGTCATATCATGTAAACGCAGGGTTACATTTCCAACATTAACATTGTTAAATGATTTAATATTAAAATAGAATTTTCTCGAAATGGAACGCAGCGTGGAAAGATCGAGAACGTAGGCGATAACCCATGTGTGGGGAAAAAGTTGTTTGTCTGAACGAACACGTGAACAGCGTGCTGACGGGGTTCGACGGACAAACAGATAGGAACGCGGAAGCAAAACCTGCTCTATGCGAACAATGGCGTTCACGCGGCAGGTGGATGTGAGGAGGCGTACCCAGGCAAGAGAGGGGAGCTAGCTCCGAGGTCTGGAGCCGGAGCGGAGCCCACCGGTCGAGGAATTCGTTCGTCAATCGTCGAGGAGTACAGTCGAGCTCTCGGGAATTAACTTTGATATCGAGTAGTCTCAGATAAATTGTAACTCGGCGTAGAATATCCCGCGGTAGACGCGTTAAATCTTAAGACCCGCGAGTACAAAAGCGTATTACTTGTAAATAGTATAAAATAAACAATTTTATAATTTTGCTGAAAGAAATACGATCATTTGAATTCATTCGTGTGCGGTCAAAACCATTATCCGATATACTTACCTGATCCTGATACTTACTTGTCGGCGATCCTACGTCCGTTCGGGGAGATCCAGAGGCGGTCCAGCGAAGGTCCAGAAGGCGAGAGTCAGCGGTGCACAGCTGCAGTCCGAAGGAGGTCCGAGGTACTTGGTCCAGCGGCGATCCTAGATCCAGCGGTGGCGTGGCAACCTGAAACAGAAAAGTAAGAGGAATCAGCGAGGGTTCGGAGAATCGGGAATTTCGTAAAGTCATTCAAAATCCTTTCTCGGTTTCGTGGGAAAAAATCGAGTGGCGACCGTGTCGTGGACACAGATTAGTAGCGTGGGGGGAACATCACTCCTCCGTACGGTTACACTAGGTCCTAGTTATTGACATCGCGCCAACTTTTCCTGGAGATTGTGTGTGGCTCAAGCCGTTTCGCGCGATTTTTCGCCCGATTCTCGCGCGTGTCAAAATAAAATATAACAAACTGTCATTGCTGGCGTAAGCCGAAAATAAAATCAAATAAGTGAATGGGCGTAATAAACACAACTGCTATGCCATTCCAAACGCTAAATTATGCCTATTGGCAGTGCCTGATTGGCGAATCCTTACTCTAAACTTATTGACTAATAATCGCCCGGCGGGCCTAACTATCGCGAAAAACTGTAAACAAAATAATACTACCGCGACAACTATTGGAACTTAAAATAAACAAACGCCCTTTCGGTCCCTCGTATCACCATCACCCGCCGCGTCCCCCCGTGGGTCTGTTACACCTGACGGGGTTGGTCGAAGTCGGACACCTCGTTGCTGTCCGGGCTGAGGAAGTCGTCGGACGGCTGTCGTACCTCCTCATTGGGGATCGGCACCCACACCACCGGTGCCTACACCGTTCCGCCCGTCGCGTCGTCTGACCCCTCGCACTGCTCGGCCGTCGGCTCCTCGTCGACCGGAATCACCGGCATGTCCGCAGGCCGTCCCTCCATCGTCGTCGATGCTGCCTCGCTCCGCTCGCAGGCTGGTCTGGGCATCGCCACGCGCTCAAGTACGATCCGCGGCGATCCCCTGGCTCGAACGCTCCCGAGAAGCGTGCGGTTGCAAGGTCAGGTTGCAACCGTTGCTTGCAGGTACGCCCGAGCCGTCACCACCGGTAACCACGGAGGCACCAAGGCAGCCCGGCAAACCAGCCATCCTGGGGATGGAGGTACTGTCCGAGCCTCGGATACTGGTCCCGAAGCTCAGGGACGCGAAAGTGTCGCGAGGAGGGACATCGAGCGTCCACGGCAACGGCCACCACGGTGAGCAGCCGGGGATGCGGACGGATGAGCAACCGAGGGAGCGCCCGGAGGAGCAGCCATCGCGGGAGCCATAGCCCTTGCCCACCTGACGCGCGCACGAGGGTAATCCTCACCCACCTAGAATAAATTTTGTTGTAAACTCGTGCGAAAATAGATATAAGAATAGATTTAGTTTCGTTCAAATAATTCAGTTGAATAAATTTCGTTTATGTAAAGATCGAGCGGCACGATAAGAATAAATAATCCGTTCCGAGTCATTAGTCCGTAGGGGCAGGTCGAGCCAGGTCGTCGGTCGGTTGAGAGAGCGAGATTCGGAGTTCTGGCTTGGAGCGGAGCAGACGTAGTAGCGATCAGTGTTACTCGATAGTGTCGTGTGTTTGTTAGATTCCGCCCTTTTCAGGGCGCTGACGGTGCGTCAGATTCCGCCCTTCTCAGGGCGCTGACGGTGAGTCAGATTCCGCCCTTTTCAGGGCGCTGACTGAGGTGGTTCCTCTCTTTCGCGGTGTTTCCTGTGTTTCTGTGCCTCGCCCTGTGGAGGGACAGCTTGACAGGGTGGAGTGCTCCACCGACGACGACGCTGCTGTTGAACGTCCCTCCGATTTGGAGGGTAAAACCTATCTCACGACGGCCCAATCCAAGACGGCCTTAAAGCGGGTAGCCGCGGATGACTTCACCGGATCTTCTCGCTCCGGTCTTCCTGACAAGGTACCTCGAACCGAGGACTCCGAAACACTAGCTCAAGGTAACATTTATACTCATAATCGTTTTCAATGCCTCGCTACGCTAAGGGATATGCGGGACATGCATGTGGAGCCTGATCCTTTGCCGGTGGCTAATAGTGCTAAAAATAAGATGCATGAATCTGACAAGGCTGGTTTGGCCGACGGACGGAAATGTAATCGTGACACACGGAGTAATGACTCTACTACGACTCGTTCTGAGAAGCGACCTTCGCCTGTGTACTTAAATATTAATACTCAGGTGTTTCCGGAATTTGTGAAACTGCTCAAGTCATCGATTGGAGATAACTTTCACGTTAAATTTCTTGGCAACCAGATCAAAATACAGTTCAACAATGTTCAAGATTTTATTGATTTTAAGCAATTTGCCATTGATGAAAATTATTCATTTCATACGTATTCGCTGCCTAATGAAAAAAGCATTACGGTTACTTTGCGTGGATTGCCTAACATTCCTAACCTGTCTGTTGAAGAGGAACTTAAGGAGGCTGGAATTGTTGTCAACTCTTGCAAGCTTATCAATGCTGAAAACAGTCTTTATGCAATTTTTAAAATTAATCTGAGTGCTAAATACACGCTATCGCATTTGAGGAAAACGAGATTTCTTTTCAATTCAAAAATTTACTGGGATAAATTTATCAATTACAAAACAGTGTTGCAATGCTATAGATGTCAAGCTTTTGGATATACATCTTCAAATTGTAATAAAGTTGCTCGCTGTGTAAAGTGTGCTGCGGAACATTTGACATCTGAGTGTAAAAAAACTCCAGACGTTCCTGCCAAGTGCTGCAACTGCCAGGGTGATCATCCAGCTAGCTTCACTAAATGTCCAGCTTACTTAAAGTTTCTAAGCAAAAGAACGGCCAAACCTGCTATGCATGGCTTAGCGAATGATATTTTGCATGATTCAGCCGGACCGCATGCTAAGGCTCCTGCTCTTTCCTATAATCCTATTAATTCTCCAGCCACAAATATTCAGCTCAATCGACCGCGTACTGGCTCTATTGTTGATCCCGCCGTTGTTTTTGCTTCTTCAACGATGCCTCGTAGGTCATATGCCGACACGGTACGAAATGTCAACAACAATATTAACTCAGCTTCTGCTGGTATTGCTGATTTCAATGAGCTTTTAACCGAAATTAATAAACTTAATAGTCTTGTTGATGTTTCGAATATGCTCACGGTCATCAAACAATTGAATATTCGACGCCTCTTGCCAAGATGGTGTGAGCAAATTACAGGCATTCATTGATGCGGCAAATCTTATTCGTTAGCTATAAACTCTAATACGCGGGAAAATTTAAAAATATGCTTGTGGAATGCCACTAGCATTAATAACAAGGAGTTAGAGCTGGGCCAGTTTTTGGTCAAAAATCATATTGATGTGGCGCTCGTTACTGACACCTGGCTGCGCTCGGATACTTCACTTGCTTATTTTGATTATGACGTTGTTCGTCGGGATGCGGACAAGGTTATTGCCGGTGGATTGGCTATAATTATTAGTAAGTCAATCCGATATGTTCAGTTACCGTCTTATGATCTGCGGGGCTGTGAATTGCTTCTTGTAAAACTCTGTGTAGGATTAAAGATTACTGTTGGAGTTGCTTATGCTTTACCGAAATCAGATTTTTCTTTTGATTCGTTAAATGGAGTTTTTGCAGACCTCTAATGTGATTATTGGTGGCGACTTTAACGCTAAACATAGATTGTGGAACAATTTTTCGAATAATACAAGAGGTGTTCATTTGTTCAATTATATTAATAAAACTAATATATCCATTATACATAGTTCTACATACTCGCATAAAATGCCTAGACGTAATCCTTCTAATATTGATTTATTTTTAGTTAAAAATTTATCTTTAGATAATAAATGTTACACAATTGAGGACATGTCCTCTAATCATTTCCCAGTCATTTTGGAACTGGAAAATTCTACAATTATTAAGAAGGATAAGGTCGTCTATAAAACTGATTGGGACAAATTTACGGAGGAAACAGGTAACTGGAGGATTGTCCACGGCCTGGAGAGCGAGAGTGATATTGATCGTTGTATTCAGGATCTGCAAAGATTCTTGCTTAAGACGCTAAAGTTATCCTCTCAAACGCGTAGGTATAGGTATCATTCTCGTTCTCTGGACGATGCGCGTGCCGACCGCTATGATTTTCTGGTTAAACTGCGGAACCATTTTTGTAGAAAGTATCAAAAAACGGGTTTTTCTCGTTTTAAGATACTCCGAAATATCATGAATTCTCACATTAATTCTCTTCTTCAGGAGGCAAGAAATAGTTTTTGGGCTGATAAGCTCAAAAACGTTAATATTAGAAATAAGTCTCTTTGGACTACACTTAAATCCCGCAAAAGAATGAAAATGCCGGTTCCGCCGTTTGTACTTGATGATAAATCCATTGTTTTTGATCCTATTGAGAAGGCTCGGGCGCTTGCGCACTGCTTTAGCGAAAATTTTTCTTCATCTCTCAATCTTGCTTCGCCTCACGATGAGAAGGTTGGAGATTTTGTTCATGCTCTGGACAGTTTGTCCCCTCCAGTTGACCTTAGTTTTTTGTCTCCGCAACTAGTTGATTTTGTTATTCGTAAGCTGCCTAATAATAAAGCCCCAGGGGCGGATAGGATTACGAATACCATGCTCAAAAAATCGGCCTTTAAAATTGTTCTACAATTTTATTATATTTTCAAGGCTTCCTTTAGGATATTTTATTTTCCTAAGGCATGGAAAACTGCATTGATTCTGGCTTTCCCAAAACCGGGAAAGTCTCAATCTTCGCCTTCCAACTATCGTCCGATTAGTCTGCTCAGCACCATTAGTAAGGTGTTTGAAAAAATCATTTTACTCCAAATTGACTCGTTTTTAAATAGTAATAATATTATCATTAATGAGCAATTTGGTTTCATGCCGGGTCATTCTACGGTTTTACAATTATTAAGAGTCTCTGAACATATTGCTTTAGAACTGAATAAGAATCGGAGCACAGCCATGGTTCTTTTGGATCTGCAAAAGGCATTTGATTCAGTATGGCATGATGGTTTGTTGTATAAATTAGATTCTATTAAGCTTCCCGTTTTTCTTATTAAGATGATTAAAAGTTACCTTGCTGGGCGATCGTTTATGGTGTCTTTCCAAAAGGAGCTTTCTCCTCATTGTGACATTTTGACAGGTGTTCCCCAGGGTTCGATTTTGGGCCCTAAACTGTTCAATATTCATATAAATGATTTGCCGAAATCCTCTGACACGAATCTTGCAGTCTATGCAGATGATACGGCTGTCTATGCTTCGTCATGGAGTGCAGTACTTCTCACTGTTCGACTGCAGGATCATATTGATGCCATCGTTCAATTCTTTTTGGATTGGAAGATGACTATCAACCCGCAGAAAACTGAGGCTATCGTTTTTACCCGCAAACGTGACTTTCGGCCACCATTGGTTAAAGTATTGAATCATTCTGTTTCTTGGTCTGAATGTGTTAAATACCTGGGGATCCCTTTGGATTCTGGCTTAAGATGGCGTCAGGCCATACATGATCGCGTTTGCAAGGCTCTTGGGACTCTTCGAATCCTGTATCCGCTTATTTGTTCTGGCAGTACTTTACAACTTAATTATAAGCTTGTTTTGTATAAGATGTGCGTCAGGTCAGCTATGCTTTATGCCGCTCCGGTGTGGGCAGCAGCTGCTCCTACTTATCTTAAAAAGCTACAGGTTGTACAAAATAAGTTTCTCCGTATTATACTCGGACTGCCACGAGACACTCGTATTCCGTTATTACATGAAAAAGCCAACATGGAATTTATTGATGATGTGATTGCCAGCATGTTGCAAAATGCTTATAAGTTTGATCACCCGAATCCTCTGATTAACAATGTTGGCAATTACAACATTGAGGATATCCCCATGCGAATCAGATGTCGATTGCCCAAACATTTTTCTCCTTCTGTTCCCACATGAAATGAAGGAATAATTTATGCATGAGCCTTCATAGAGAGTATTAAGCATGTTATTTATTTAGTGTGTATATCTTATGTATTTTATAATTTATTATTTTTTACTTATTATATATATTTTTACTTCTTGACATGATTGCTACTCTTCTGTGATATTTTTGACGCTCTTTACACGTCTTTTAATTTAATTAATTTATTTATTTCTCTTATTTATTTATTTATTCATTTCATGCTTTGCAATCTTTTGTTTTATTTTCCTGACTACTTAGCTGCTCTGATGGTGCAAAATCATGCCAAATGGGTTTTTTGCAAATTTTCCCATATTATTATATTTCTGGAACTAAGGTCATTTCCAATTTTATAATTTTTATGAATTTGTGGTATTATTTATTCTCATGTTAAATGCAGGTTTGGCTAGTCTTGGGAACTGCAGTATATAAATCCCATTAGAAAAGAAGAAAAAAAAAGGTTAGTCCGTAGGCAATCTATATAGCGATAATAGTCGATAAGGGCTAGAATAAGTTGGCATGCCAGTGTGAACAAGCGAGAATATAACGACGGTGCGCGACGTCCCCAATAAGACGAGTAACCATCGTGACGACGCATGCCAGTACGAAAGAGAGAAAACGATTAGCGAGCGACGGCAAAGCGAGCCATAGTGGATGATATGCGCGACAATTCCGAACAGAGTAGCTGTATATATATATATATATATCCATGTGTGTTCAGCCCGGGACATGCGAGAAGATGTTCCTGGCGAAAGAGAATTAAATAAATTACCGTTGCAACCAAATAACCCGAAATCGGTGTATAATCAATGTCCCAGCGTGCGAGTGCAATTGAATCGAGCGCGAGACGTACAATAGTGAAAACAGTCTCCACAGCTCCGCGAACGCGAGCCCGGGTGACAGAAACGCGATAGCGGGGTCCACAACGGAGTTGAGGGGGACACCCGATGACGTCATCCTTAACCGGGGGTGATGGCTCCGCATTCACGAAAGGCGCGAATCGCTTTAAAGTAATGCCGCGTGTTGCACGCTCACGGGAGCACAAGAGACGTAATGAGCGCGTTCGCGTGACGACCGGAAGTTGTCCCCGGTACTTGGCCGGGCGTGCGACTTTTGGGCGCGTTATTGATTTCATCGAAGTTAGACGAGGCCCCGAGACACGAATGTCAGGCTCGCGTGGTAGCGCGTACGTGGCCACGCTAAATCCGGGAGACAGCGTGAGGCGCGACCGATAGCCTGTCAGCGATTCCAGGGGACACCCGGGGAACACGTTCGACGTGATAGCAAAGTAGCACGAAGTCGACTCACCGATATCCGTGAGCCATATCTCAAGGCCACCGAGGTCCGAAGCAATCTGAAAGGGGCTTGCCCCAGACGTGTAACCATGGGCTATAATAGCATGTTCCGACTGCCCAGTGATATTGGTGGGTAGACGGCGCCCGAAGCGAGCGCCATAGGGGTGAGACGTGGGACGTCCTGAGGGACCCACCTGTGCATACCGAGTCTGAGTGTGAATGTCCAGAGACTCGATCGATGGGACACCGTGACCATTTCGCGGCGGGACGAATGAATTGTAACGCCCTGCGGCGATGGCACGCGGGCGAACATGAGCGACATATTTTGTAATAATCGCGAGTAAATTTAACGAGCGACGATCGATATAATATAATATCGAATAAAGTGTCGGTGAAAGCATCTTGGGACGAAGAATACCTGAGACCTTGGAGGTTTCCACCGACAAACAATTTTTTCGAGCGAGCTCTGGAATGTGGGGGTCCCCTAGTAGGGATATATCCGACAAACATGTTTGTGCGAAATAAGCATCAGTATGCGGAATTCGGTAGTGGGGCGGCCACTACACAGGCGCAATAAGCGTATCGTGAGCGAGATGGAACAGATATCTTGGTCTTTGTCCGGGAGCACTCGCAGCGTGCGGACGTATTTGCGAGAGCTCTTTCTAAAACCGGAAAAACCCGCGAGCGGCGCGTAAATCCGTGAGTCCAGTAATAAGGTGATAACGCGAATATAATCGCAAAGAAGGTCTTTGTCCGGGAGCACTCGCAGCGTGCGGACGTATTTGCGAGAGCTCTTTCTAAAACCGGAAAAACCCGCGAGCGGCGCGTAAATCCGTGAAGTAGAAAGTCGTTAGGTGTTAACGCAAGTGATATCAATAATATATCATTAACGTCAAATCAGGGGTCTTTTCCCGGGAGAACTCATAATGTGCGGAAGTATCGCACGAGGCTCTCTCAGAAACCGGAAAAACCCACGTACGACGTGCAAGGTCGTATAAAGCACTACAATCGCGAGTAATCACGCTAAACGAACATTCTCTGTCGTGAACAATTGCGAAACAGAGCGGCGTCCGATAATACAACGCGACGATGCCTCGATCGAAAGAGCTAAACTAGTTCCGGTAAAACCGATCGATAATCTGCGATCGATACGCGCGCTTAAACTGTTTGGAGTAACGAGTCGCGACGAGATAACGAGGATTAGTGCGTGAGCAAACAATTGCTATCGCGAGTCGAGTGATAGTCGGTGCGTACAATCGGTGAGCCAACATGGCGTCGAGCAGCCATTTTGTAAGTGCCATCCAGCACAGCCATCTTGTTTGAATCTGAAACAGAATAAATTCAGTGTTAAAAGCAGAGCACAGTGTCTGTGAAAATAAGTTATTTTCCTGTGTTATCCTTCCCCGTCATTCCACTGGTTGACGGCGGCTATCAGTAAATCCCTGTCCACGACGTTCCGGCGATCCAGCGACGGCGGCGATCCAGCGACGACGGCGATCCAGGGGCAGCGGTGTCCATCCGGCATCCTGAGGGAATCTGTAACAGGAAAAATGAGAATTAAAGTGGACTTCGAAAGGTCTGTTCATATTTTATCCTTCTCGGTGGGTACGGGTAAAACCGAGTGGCGACCGAAAGTCAATAGTAAGGGTGAGTCGTGGTAAAGTTGAAACCGTCTGTTTCAGGGCAACCGTCCGAGACAGCGGCGGCCACACCGGGAGCATCGACGGGCGCGGGACAGCCACAAGTAGTGGCAGACCAGCCGCCAAGGCTAAAGGTGCGGCTCGAGAGGACCAAGGGCGCGGCGCACGTGTCCAGCGGTAGCAGCAAGACGGCGAAAGAAGGACGGCAACGAGAAGAAGAGGACGCCGCCCAATGCCCTCCAAACAACCCTGGCGCGTAATATCGCATTGTGATCCCACGTCCCAGCGAACGCAATGTATATAATTAGTAATGTAAGAGAGCGTAATATAAAAAATTTAGAAAGTAAGCGCGACGCACGCGAGCGAGACGCGGAATGCGTAAAGGATATATTTTCATTTGCGATAGTTAAGTTTAGCCTTAAGTTTCGCGTGCGTAGATATAAATATAGGATAGAACATCTCATAATAAATGTTGATTTCTTTGAGCACACACATAGATATATGAATGATCCCCACCTTCCTCGTTTCCATACGCGAATTATAATAGACAAAGACAATCGAAGCGCGATAGAGTCGAAACGAGTAAAACCACTTAAAGTTACATAATTGATAAATTGCCTAAAATCATTCAAAGTCACGCGACCAACGAATCGAATAAAAAAACGCTCAGAGTTCAAGCAGTTATCAAATTGAGTAGAATCACGCGAAGAAACGTAAGTAGAGTTTCGATAACGCAAAACGTTTGTTTAAACGCACTTTGAAACGCGCGATATACGGATTCGCGAAGCGGAGTCGATGACGCGCAACGGATTCGTAACGCGGACGGAAAATCGATCAAGTCTCGAGTCGAGCGAGCTACATGACGTGCCCGGAAAACGAAATTAAAGAGATACGGTCGACCGGAAGTGCGCGCAGCCAATTGACTGTGCGACGGAAGGAGACGAATGTCAGCGTGACGGACGAGTTAATTGAGACCCAAATAGCATCCCCGACAAGGTCCCAACGCGATCGGACAGACGCATGCAGAATTAGATGCGCGGCCTCACACCCCGAAATCGAGATATTCGGAGTAATCAGGGGTGACCCGAGAACAATTCTATATCGAACGCGAAGTCGATTTAACGACGCGTGGGGAGTTACATGCGCGCGGGTCAAAGGTCATATAGACAGTTATTATTGCATTTGGAAGATCGGCGGAAGTCCGATAAACGTGATAAAAGTTAGCAGATCCCTACTATAGCGGCGCGCAGCTGACTCCATACGCGAGGGTCACGGGCGTGCAGGGGCATATGCGGCGTGCTCGGGCAAGTAAGACAAGCGTGCGAATGCAGTCGAGAATGCGATCCATGCGACGCGTGCGAAAATAGGTGCGATCAATTAGCTAATTACGAAACGCAATTTAGGAACGTGCGGGGACACCCGAATAGCGCTCTTAAACGAAAGCGAGTAAATTCGTGCGGCGGTTCGCGAGATACATGCGCGCGCTAATCGACAAGCGTGATTAGCGAGTAGCGAGGCTAATCAGTTATTCGAACACCTGTAAAATGGAAGCGTGGAAGGCATTGGCATTTGCGACGCGAATATTATCGTCGAAAAGCGAACGACGAAATATAACGTGTATTTCAGATTCTGTAAATAGAGACTTTCGAAACGCGAAGATAGGCAGTCGAAGGTTTCTACGGACAAACAATTTTTTGTATACGATCATCGGAATGCGAGCGCTCCGACGAAAACATGTTTACGCGAAGCGAACGATGGAATGCGGCGATTCCGGAGTAGGGGATACCGACGCGCAGACGCGGCAAGCTCCGATGACGAGAACGGAGCAACTCTCACGGTCTTCTATCCGGGAGAGTCCTAGCGTGCGGACGTGCTAGTAGCTCTCTTTTATAAAACCGGAGATAACCCGCGAGCGAGGCGTAACATCGTTAATAATTGAACAACCGCGAATCGAGATAACGCGAGTTGGAAACTTGATAGCTTTATTGAACATTCAAGAACATTGATTAACGACGATTCACGTGTGTGTGAAATCGGAGTAGTGCGGCGATCGAGAATTACGTGCGACAATTTTGAGCATATATCGACGCGCGCAGACATTCAAATAGCGATAGCGAGTTACAACGAAATACGAGCTATAATCGCGTTAATATTTGAGAACATTCCAGCGTACGACTAAAAGCCGGCGCGTATATACGGCCAGCCTACGTGGCGACGGACGGCCATTTTGGGAGCGCTAACGCGTATCCATCTTGAGTGTAATCTGAAATAGAAATAAATTCAGTGTTAAAAGCAGAGCAAAGTGTCTGTGAGTAAAAGGTTATTTTCCTGTGAAATACTTCCCTGAAATTGAAATCGGTTGGCGCGGGGTCCGTTGAAATCCCTGTCCAGCGACAATCCGGCGATCCAACGACGACGGCGTTCCAGAGACGACGGCGATCCGGTGACGGCGGCGATCCAGTGGGCAGCGGGGTCCATCCGGCATCCGAGGTGAACCTGAAACAGAGAAAAGCAGAATTAATTCAAAATCAATCTACGAAAGGTCTGTGGACATTATACTTACCTTCTCGGTAGACACGGTTAAACCGAGTGGCGACCGTTGATAAAACGAACCAAGAAACAGTGAGTCGTGAGAAAATTACTTTCCGCCTGGTTAGGGTACCTAAAATAACACATAGCGAGAAATAGGTAGTCACCTTACCGAAGGGTGGTGCAGGGTCAGGTCGAACGTTCGGTCACAACCTTACTGAAGGGTGGAGCAGGGTCAGGTCGAACGTTCGGTCACAACCTTACCATCGGGTGGTGCAGGGTCAGGTCGAGTCAGGACGAAAGTACGGTCACAACTTTACCACGACTCACTCTTACTATTGAACTTTCGGTCGCCATTCGGTTTTACCCGTACCCACCGAGAAGGATAAAGTATGAACAGACCTTTCGAAGTCCACTTTAATTCTCCTTTTTTCTGTTACAGGTTCCCTCAGGATGCCGGATGGACCCCGCTGCCCCTGGATCGCCGTCGTCGCTGGATCGCCGCCGTCGTTGGATCGCCGCCGTCGCTGGATCGCCGGAACGTCGTGGACAGGGATTTACTGATGGCCGCCGTCCACCAGTGGAATGACAGGGAAGGATAACACAGGAAAATAACTTCTTTTCACAGACACTGTGCTCTGCTTTTAACACTGAATTTATTCGGTTTCAGATTCAAACAGGATGGCTGTGCTGGATGGCACTTACACAATGACTGCTCGACGCCATGTTGGCTCGCCGATTGTACGCACCGACTATCACTCGGTTTGCGATAGCAATTGTTCGCTCACGCACTAATCCTCGTTATCTCGTCGCGACTCATTACTCCGAAAAGTATAAGCGCGCGTATCGATCGCAGATTATCGATCGGTTTTACCGGAACTAGTTTAGCTCTTCCGATCGAGGTATCGTCGCGTTGTATTATCGGACGCCGCTCGTTTTCGCAATTGTTCACGACAGAGAATGTTCGTTTAGCGTGATTACTCGCGGTTGTAGTGCTTTATACGACCTTGCACGTCGTACGTGGTTTTTTCTGGTTTCTGAGAGAGCCTCGTACGATACTTCCGCACAATACGAGTGCTCCCGGGAAAAGACCCCTGATTTGACGTTAATGGTATATTATTGATATCACTTGCGTTAACACCTAACGACTTTCCACTTCACGGGTTTACGCGCCGCACGCGGGTTTTTCCGGTTTTTAATAAGAGCTCTCACAATACGTCCGCACGCTGCGATTGCTCCCGGACAAAAGACCCTTTTTGCGATTATATTCGCGTTATCACCTTATTACTGGACTCACGGATTTACGCGCCGCTCGCGGGTTTTTCCGGTTTTAGAAAGAGCTCTCGCAATACGTCCGCACGCTGCGAATGCTCCCGGACAAAGACTAAGATGGCTGTTCCATCTCGTTCACGATACGCTTATTGCGCCTGCGTAGTGGCCGCCCCACTACCGAATTCCGCATACCGATGCTTATTTCGCACGAACATGTTTGTCGGATATATCCCTACTCGGGGACCCCCACATTCCAGAGCTCGCTCGAAAAAATTGTTTGTCGGTGGAAACCTCCAAGGTCGCAGGTATTCTTTGTCCCAAGATGCTTTCACCGATGCTTCATTCGATATTATATTATATCGATCGTCGCTCGTTAAATTTATTCGCGATTATCACAAAATATGTCGCTCATGCTCGCCCGTGTGCCATCGCCGCAGGGCGTTACAATTCATTCGTCCCGCCGCGAAATGGTCACGGTGTCCCATCGATCGAGTCTCTGGACATTCACACTCAGACTCGGTATGCACAGGTGGGTCCCTCAGGACGTCCCACGTCTCACCCCTATGACGCTCGCTTCGGGCGCCGTCCACCCACCGATAACACCGGGCAGTCGGAACATGCTATTATAGGAGAGGCCTGCACTTGGACACGGTACATTTGGACACAGTTTATTTGGACACAGTTTATTTGGACACGGTCATTTGGACACGATCTATTGGACACCGTTCGTTTGAACACCGTTTATTTGGACACCGTTTATATGGACACCGTTCATTTGGACATGAAAATACGCGACCTGTGCACTTGGACACGAGAATGCGCGAAATGTTCACTTGGACACGAAAATGCGCGGCCTGTGCAGTTGGACACGAGAATACGCGACTTGTGGACTTGGACACGAAAATGAACGACCTGTGCACTTGGACACGAGAATACGCGACCTGTTCACTTGGACACGAAAATGTGCGACCTGTTCACTTGGACACGAAAATGCGCGGCCTGTGCAGTTGGACACGAAAATGCGCGACCTGTTCACTTGGACACGAAAATGCGAAATAACTTTCGATGATAAATTTGTCGCAGCCACATGGTGTACACACACACACACACGCGCGGGGGGGGGGGTGCAAGGGGGGGCCTTCGGCCCCTCCTCCCGCACCCCCTCCGCCGGTAGGCAGGGTGGACCTCGCTTAATATCTCGTGTCCAACTGCACAGGCCGCGCATTTTCGTGTCCAAGTGAACAGGTCGCGCATTCTCGTGTCCAAGTGCACAGGTCGTTCATTTTCGTGTCCAACTGCACAGGCCGCGTATTTTCGTGTCCAAGTGAACAGGTCGCGCATTTTCGTGTCCAAGTGAACAGGTCGCGTATTCTCGTGTCCAACTGCACAGGCCGCGCATTCTCGTGTCCAAGTGCACAGGTCGCTCATTTTCGTGTCCAAGTGCACAAGTCGCGTATTTTCGTGTCCAAATGAACGGTGTCCATATAAACGGTGTCCAAATGAACGGTGTCCAAACGAACGGTGTCCAATAGATCGTGTCCAAATGATCGTGTCCAATTGAACGGTGTCCAAATGTACCGTGTCCAAGTGCACCTCTCCCCTATTATAACCCATAGTTACGCGTCTTGGGCAAACCCCTTTCCGATTGCTCCGGACCTCGGTGGCCTTGAGCTTTGGCTCACGGATATCGGTGAGCCGACTTCGTGCTACTTTGCTATCTCGTCGAACGTGTTCCCCGGGTGTCCCCAAGAATCGCTGACAGGCTATCGGTCGCGCCTCACGCTGTCTCCCGGATTTAGCGCGGCCACGTACGTGCTACCACGCGAGCCTGACATTCGTGTCTCGGGGCCTCGTCTGACTTCGATGAAATCAACAACGCGCCCAAAAGTCGCTCGCCCGGCCAAGTACCGGGGATAACTTCCGGTCGTCACGCGAACGCGCTTATTACGTCTTTTGTGCTCCCGTGAGCGCGCAACACGCGGCATTACTTTAAAGCGATTCGCGCCTCTCGTGAATGCGGAGCCATCACCCCCGGTTAAGGATGACGTCATCGGGTGTCCCCCTCAATTCCGTTGTTGACCCCGCTATCGCGTTTCTGTCACCCGGACTCGCGTTCGCGGAGCTGTGGAAACAGTTTTCGCTATTGTACGTCTCGCGCTCGCGTCAATTGCACTCGCGCGCTGGGACATTGATTATACACCGATTTCGGGTTATTTGGTTGCAACGGTAATTTATTTAATTCTCTTTCGCCAGGAACATCTTGCATGTCCCGGGCTGAACACACATGGATATATACAGGGTGTCATTTAATTCGCGCCCACTATTTACACAGTGATATTCCTCATGAAAAACTGAGTCGAAAAGTCCTGAATCATTTTTTTCGAATTATGCTTAGAAAAGTAGTTATTATTAATTAAAGATTAGCCAGTCAGCATCGCTTTTTAAACGGACGCACGTTCGTGAGCCGCGCATCTCCTAGTATGCGTGAGTGAGCCGCCGCGCCGCCGCTCGCTCCGCCGCGCGCTCGGCCGCGCCGCAGCGATGTTCCGTCGCCACGATCGTCCGTGTAAAGTTCAGCTACGAAATAATTAATAATTACTCTTTGCAATAAGCATGATATTCCCTACACTAAAAGCATCTTTTCAGATTACAATTCGTTAGTTCAATTCAGATCAAGATTTAACCGCGGCTGTAAGAAAACTGTAATCTTTTATGTAAAAATACACACACAAATCATTTTACAAGTTGTTCTTTCTGTTGATAATATTGATCATTCCAATGTAATTAAGCTGTTCGACACAAGATAAGCAGAAATCATTAATGTCTCATGCAATCCGTCTAATGAGACGCACGTTCTTTATGAAATTTGCTTAGATTGTTTTGACATCTAGTCAACATTTCTGTTTATTTGACGAATATGAAATAACAGGTGATATTGCTTCGTTTCTTCTGAAAAATTTAAAAATAGAAAGTTTAGTCAATATGAGACCTAAATTTTAGAGAGTTGATACCTATGTCTTTAGTCCCATATCTTGAGTACATTTACCGCCTTACAAGTAAACCTCAGGGAATGTCACACGTCAATTTGTCTCTAATTTTGTAGAGTTGTTTGTCATATTAGAGTATGAAAATATCTGTTATTACTTTTAGCTCAAATTGATTTTTCTTGTATTTTTTCAGTTTTACGCAAATACACGACTTTACACGCATATTTATAGCAGTATTAATGATTATACTTGATTTCTTGAAACTCGGCACACATAAAACATCGAAATAATAGTTTATTAGTTTTTTTTTTTGTAATCTCCTATTGCGTGTTAAGCAATTTTAAGGGTAATAACTATTCTTCGAATTTTTCTCTATTTCGATATAAGTGGTTCTGTAAAGAAAAGTTAAATAAAAAAATATGTAATGTGCAGATTTTAGAATCAATTTTAGAATCGATTTTTGTAAAATTAACTTTTGATTCGTAATTAGTAATACCAAATCTGCACATTACATTTTTTTTTAACTTTTTTTTACAGAACCACGTATCAAAATAAAGAAGAATTTGAAGAATTGTTACATATTACCCTCAAAACTGCCTAACGCCCAATGGGAGATAACAAAAGAACAAATTATTATTTTAATGTTTGTGTGCCGAGTTTCAAAAAATCGAGTAGAATCATTAATACTGCTTTAAGTATGTGTAAAGTCGTGTATTTGTGTACAAGTAAAAAATACAACAATTAAAAAAATTAATTTGAGCTAAAAGTAATGACAAATTTTTCATACTTTGACATGAGAAAAAACTGTACAAAATTAGAGAAAAATAGACGTGTGACGTTCCTTGAGGTTTACTAATTATTATTAATGTTTTAATGAGTCGTATTTAGAGCCGTCTGATTCATGATGACAACACTCCCTCAATATCGTAAATATAAATCTTATTTCCGTGAATCTGTACAATAATGCTGATGATGATTTTTAGTCGTATTTTAAGAGTATTAAAAGTAATTATCTAATTATTATTAATATTTAATTATTATTGATATTTAAGAATAGTTATAAGCAACTATACGCGTACTTGTTGTTGGATCTTGTTGGATCATTTATAATACTTCCTCTTTCATTTCTACAAGTTGCTCGTGACAATTACGACTGGCGTTTACTCGCGGTTGTGGTAATAGCAGCGAGTCATGTTTCCGAATTCTTCGATCTAGTCTTTCAAAAACATTATTTTGGCCAGGAAAATTCTCCTTGGCCTCATCAATTTGCTTATCAATTTGTAATTATTTCTATCGGTAAAGTTGCCCATTTTTTAATTTTTTTGTGTTACCATCACTGCGAAATAAAACAAATAAAATATCATGAATCAAAATATTCTCTTGTTTATCTTCATCATGTCACTCATAGAGTGCTATTCACGTAGCAAAAATGGCTTATCGCTATACGAATAATGAGTACGCCGATATGTATCTTATTTACGGTGAAGCAAATTGTGTCAGTGCGCGTGCAGCAGCTTTATACGCAGAGCGCTATCCTAATCGCGTACATCCCGATCGAAAAGTTTTCGAAAGACTTGATCGAAGAATTCGGGAAGACGAAACGCTGTTATTACCAAAACCGCGAGTAAACGCTGGGCGCAATCGTCACGTGCGACTTGTAGAAATGGAGGAGGAAGTATTGGAAATGATCCAGCAAGATCCAACTACAAGTACGCGTAGAGTAGCGCGTGAATTTGGTGTGTCGCATAATTTGATACACAAAATATGGAAAGAAGAGAATCTGTACCCGTATCATTACAATACGGTACAAGAATTAAACGAACAGGATTACGGAGCCAGAGTAAATTTTTGTCGTTAGCTTCTACGTAACAATGAAGCCGACGAGAATTTCCTGGCGAACATAATGTGGACCGATGAGTCCTTATTTACGCGTATGGGTATGTACAATTGTCATAATTCTCACTATTATGACATTATTAACCCACGCGTTACACGTACGCGAAGTTTCCAACGAAGATGGAATCTAAACGTATGGGCGGGTATCCTGGGAGATCGTATAATAGGACCCAGTCTCCTTCCGGATAGATTGACCGTAAGTATAAAATTCGAAAAGTAATGATCAATAATATATGATTGATACGCAATAAATACATTTCATTTACAGGGCGAAAATTATGCGGATTTCGTAGAAAATTTGCTTCCGGAGTTTTTGAAGGATGTCCTTTTAATGGAGAGAAATGCTATGTATTTCCAACAAGACGGGGCACCTCCTCACGGATATCGACGTGTTACGCGTTACTTAAATGAGCATTATCCCGGAAGATGGATAGCACAGTACGGACCGATAAGATGCACAATTATTATTCATAATTTAAAAGAAATCAAAAAAGAAAGAAGAAAGTACGACGTATGTAAATAATGTTATGCATTAACAGATCACCTGACTTGATGCCGTTGGATTTTTTCCTTTGGGGTCATCTAAAGGAAACCGTATACTCAACACCACCTGCCTCACCGGAGGATGCAATAGCCAGAATAATGGTAGCGGTGGAAGACATAGACGGGGCGATGCTACGACGCACTAGAGAAAATATTATTCTACGTGCAGAGGCGTGCATCGAAGCGGGCGGTGCTCATTTCGAGCAATTATTAAATTAAACAGCTCTTTTTAGAGCTACACAACAGCCCTTTTCAGGGCTACAAAATTTTCAAAACGTTTGAATATTTATTGGTCGCAACAAAATAAATACTATTTTTCTTCTCCCTACCTTTGTCCCCCCCTTTATCAGATAAAAACTATAACCACAAGCGAATCCTAACGTCGATCATGGGGGGGGGGGGGGGGGGTCGACAAAATTATTTGGTTTGATTTTTTCTTATTGCTAGTATCACGCTTAGTTTTTACTCCAAAATCAACGACAAGAACGTAGTGAAACTTCTGGTTCTGCTTTAATGTTTAATGAATTTTTGCTTTTTTAAAATACACTGGTCAAAAAAGTTATCATAACACTCAATGTCAATTTATATCAAAATTTTGCATAATTTCAAATAAGTAAATCTCCGCAAAAAATTATATTTAAAAAATTTTTTTTTTATTTTAAAGGGCAGTCTCTACTTTAATAACTTTCGTTAAATTTTGATTTTATTCTCCCTTTCTTCCGCCATCGCTTCGAAAGTAAACACGTGTTTTTTCTTCAAAAAATTGCATAGTTTGACGCACTCCACGGGTTGGAATAAATTATTTTTGCAAATGTCATAATAACTATTGTAAAATAAGGACTTTTATCTCCAAAGTAAAAGAAAGAAAATCCGTACAATTTCTTTTTCGTGGAGTTACGGCGTATCAAAGGAAAGTGGTTAAAAAGTTACAATAGATAGATATTTTCCTTGAAAGTGTAACGCGTAATGTTATGTTTTTGGGGTTACTGAATACGAAGATAGTATTTTTATCCGTTTAAACCTGTGGAAATGTGGTCAGAATTCGCTTTAAAGGGTTCGAAATAAGTCACTTTTTTAAAATAATTTATTTCGACCCCTTTAAAGCAAATTTTGACTACGAATTAAGTCGTATTCAGCGACCCAAAGAACGTAAGATTACATGTATGTTACATTTTTTAAGCAAAAATCGGCCTATTTTACCCACTCTCCTTTGATACGCCGTGACTCCACGAGAAAAAATCATATAAACCTTAATTTTTTTTAATTTGTAAGTAAAACCATATTTTACGATAGTTGACATGACATTTGCGAAAAAAATCTATTCCACCCCGTAGAGTGCGTCAAGCAATTTTTTGGAGAAAAAACACGTCCTTACTTGTGGAGATGGCGGGAGGGGAAAAAAGGATAAAATAAAAATCTAACGAAAGTTTCTTAAAGTAGAGTCCTTTAAAATAAGAAAAATTATTAATACAACAATTTTTTCGCGGAAATATGCTTATTTGAAATTACGCAAAATTTTGATATAAATTGAGTGTTGCAATATTTTTTTTTACATCAATGTAGATCCAGCAAATTTATGATTTATTTTATTTGGAAAGAGGGTTTTAACTCCAACCCCCCCAGAATCCGCCAGTGCAGTCTTACATATCAATAATAATTAGATAATTATTTTTAATACTCTTAAAATACCACTACAAATAATTATCACCAACATTGTACAGATTCACAGAAATCACTCCTTCAATATCATATCAATCAGACGACTCTAAATAAGAACATTAGTACTAAGCAGTAATTGAACTCAAGATTTAAGACTAAAGACATATCAACTCTCTTAGAGGGGAACCAGTGTAACAGTTAATAAAAAAGGCTATTTTTAAAGATTTTTTAATGGTAAATTATTGTTTTTTCCCCATATCACTTTATTAACATCACAAAGTACATAATTTAAACTACTTATGTGAAATTTTCATTAAAAAAATTAATATTCATAGCTGCGATAGCCTGTCGCCTAAAAAAATACGGGCGCATGCGTAGAGGACCAACGAAAGTTCTGAAATAAAAAACCAAGTATTTTCTTAAAATATGAGATAATTGCTTCAGTTGTACGTACGGAATTTTTTATTGAGTAATTTGTTCTTGTAACGTTAAAAAACAAGTCAATTTTTCACCAATTTTTAAACCGTTTTTTTTTTAATTTGCCATTTTGTAACAAATTATTTTCTTTTTAAATCCGTGTGTACAACTGAAGCTATTGTCTCATATTTTAAGAACATACTTGTTTTTTTATTTCAGAACTTCCGTTGGTCCGCTATGCATGCGCCCGTCCGTTCAACATAATAATTTTTTTAGCCGCTAACACTATTGTAGCTATTGTAGCGATAAATATAAATATTTTTTAACAAAAATTTCACAAGAAGTAGTTTACATTATGTACATTGTGATGTTAATAAAGTGATTTGAAAAAAAAGCAATTATTTCTCAGAAAAAAATAATTAAAAATAGCTTTTTCTTTAGCTGTTACACTGTTTTCCTCCTTACATTTAGGTCTTATATTGGCTAAACTTTTTATTTTACTTGTAAGTAGTAAATAAACTCAAGATATGAGACTAAAGACATATCAACTCTTTTCGATTTTATATTGACTAAACTTTTTATTTTTAGATTTTCAGAAAAACGAAGCAATATCACCTGTTATTTCATATTCGTCAAATTAACAGAAATATTAACTAGATGTCAAAACAATGTAAGCAAATTTCATAGAACGTTAGTATCATAAGACGGATTGCATGAGACATGAATGATTTCTGCTTATCTTGTGTCGAACAGCTTAATTACGTTGGAATGATCAATATTATCAACAGAAAGAACAACTTGTAAAATGATTTGTGTGTGTGTATTTTTACATAAAAGATTACAGTTTTCTTACAGCCGCGGTTAAATCTTGATTTGAATTGAACTAACGAATTGTAATCTGAAAAGATGCTTTTAGCGTAGGGAATATCATGCTTATTGCAAAGAGTAATTATTAATTATTTCGTAGCTGAACTTTACACGGACGATCGTGGCGACGGAACATCGCTGCGGCGCGGCCGAGCGCGCGGCGGAGCGAGCGGCGGAGCGCTCACGCATACTAGCAGATGCGCGGCTCACGAACGTGCGTCCGTTTAAAAAGCGATGCTGACTGGCTAATCTTTAATTAATAATAACTATTTTTCTAAGCATAATTTGAAAAAAATGATTCAGGACTTTTCGACTCAGTTTTTCATGAGGAATATCACTGTGTAAATAGTGGGCGCGAATTAAGTGACACCCTGTATACAGCTACTCTGTTCGGAATTGTCGCGCATATCATCCACTATGGCTCGCTTTGCCGTCGTTCGCTAATCGTTCTCTCTCTTTCGTACTGGCATGCGTCGTCACGATGGTTACTCGTCTTATTGGGAACGTCGCGCACCGTCGTTATGTTCTCGCTTGTTCACACTGGCATGCCAACTTATTCTAGCCCTTATCGACTATTATCGCTATATAGATTGCCTACAGACTGATGACTCGGAACGGATTGTTTATTCTTATCGTGCCGTCCGATATTTACATAAACGAAATTTATTCAACTGAATTATCTGAACGAAACTAAATCTATTCTTATATCTATTTTCGTACGAGAGTTTGCAACAAAACTTATTCTAGGAGGGTGAGGGTTACCCTCGTGCGCGCGACAGGTGTTCAAGGGCTATGGCTCCCGCGATGGCTGCTCCTCCGGGCGCTCCCTCGGTTGCTCATCCGTCCGCATCCCCGGCTGCTCACCGTCGTGGCCGTTGCCGTGGACGCTCGATGTCCCTCCTCGCGACACTTTCGCGTCCCCGAGCTTCGGGACCAGTATCCGAGGCTCGGACAGTACCTCCATCCCCAGGATGGCTGGTTTGCCGGGCTGCCTTGGTGCCTCCGTGGTTACCGGTGGTGACGGCTCGGGCGTACCTGCAAGCAACGGTTGCATTCTCCCCGTCAGGTTTGACGAGGAGGATTCCTCCGAGACAAGGCTCTTGACTTTGGACGCCTGCCGTCTCCGCCGTTCGCTGCGTAGGGCGTTGCGCTGCTTGGTGTGTTCCACGAGCTCTCGCTCGAAGAACTTCTGATTTTTCAGTCGCGCAACCTTTGCCGCCGACCGTTGTGCTATCGGCGTGATCACGCTGCTGTCGTCGCTGTTGCGCCTTACTCGGCTTCGCGGCGACTCGCCGCGCACGTCCTTGGCACACGTAACTGGCTCTGGCGTGGAACTGCGGATGGCCCTGTCGTCTGATGTCGGGCACGGTTGTTCCGTCGCTTCGGATGGCTGCGGTGAAACATGCCCCTGGGCAGGTTCCCCTTCGGTCGTCTCTGCTGGCTCGCTCTGGCGCGTGGCGGAATGCGCTTCGCTCACGTCGCTCATCGCGTCTGCTTCCGGTATGCTCGGCTCAGGATGCGTTTCCGCTCTCGCCTCGTTGTCGACCGTCGTACTCGATGTCATCGATTCTGCGTCGTCGTCCGTCCCATATCTCGCCTCCTGCGCTGGCTCTCCTTGCACCGGGATTGGGACTGCACTCGCGTTGACTCTTCCGCCGCACAAGTCAAATGTCACCAGTATCGGCGGTAACGGGCCCTGTATCTGCGTCTCGTCGCGGTTGAGTGACAACAGAATATCAAGTCCGGTGATCACTTGCGCCGTTCGCGGATCGCGTACCTTCACGTCCGTCAAGAACGTCACTTGCGTGTTCTCCGCGCTTTGGCATTTGGCGATCGCGCGTATCGCACGATTGTTAAAGTCTCTCGCCTCTTGTTCCGCACGTATCCCGGTATCCGCTTCGGGTGGTAATGTCTCCACGAAATCCTCGAGTACGCGCACGAGATCGATTCGCCTGTTGTTTTCGCGACGCCATCGTGCGTACTGAATTAGTCGATTCAGTGTCCTTTCTGCTCGGTCCTCGCGATTCTCGTCCTCGCGTTCCATCGTACCGCGCTCTTCCGCTCGATGTTGTCGGTATCGCTGCGAGACTCTGACTGCCGCTCCCGGACGATCGCGTCGCCCCTCGTATGGCTCCGCCCAGTGCCGTTGATTAGCTCTCGGCACTCGGCTCTTCGCTGAAAATCTTGTTTTTCCTTCACCGAGATATATATTCGTTGATTCTCGTTGATCATCCCTCGTGTATGTGTATGTCGCGTCTTTGCCGTATTTATTGACATCGGCGTTTCGGTTATTTGAAAATATTTTCGTTTCATCGAATGGCAATTTGCACATCCAACTTACGTTTGCGTTACTATTCGTGGGCAAATTAATCTCAGCTTCTCGCCTTGTCGAGTTCGTATTCTCGTTAAACGTTATTCTATCTTCCTTTCGTTTTACCTCGTTGTCTTCGACTGAGGATGTTGCTATGGCCCTTTGACTTCCCTTCGTTTCTTCGCTCGCTTTCGCTGACCGGCTGATGACCTCTTGTTTTATCACGGCCTTCGATATCTCGTCGGACCCTCGGGGTTCGCCGTCATTTTTATCGCGTCCACTCGCGTTTTCCGTCGTCAGGTTTGTCTTCGGAATCCGCCGCACATTTCCCGTCTTTTCGAATGTTCGGTTGTCGCGCGTGTGCGTATCATCGCACATCTCGACCTCGTTGTCTTCCAATATTTCTTCTTTGATCGAAATATTTGTTAAATTTTCTTCCTTTTGTTTCAGATCTCCGTGGGATTCGTGACGATCACCGGTGGAAATCTTGTCTTCTCCGTAATTAATCGATGTGGTGGATATGACGCTCACCCATCTGATATCATCGCTGCTGCTGCTGCTGCTGCTGCTGCTGCTGCTTCGAATGCTGATAACGTCGTCGTTCGTGTCGCTGAGACTTATGACGTCATCGCGGTTTGTCTCTCGGTCGATTGTGGCTTCTTGCTGCTGCTTGGACTCCCCGTCATTCACCACGTCTTCGGGGTGTTGACGCTCCGTTTCGGCTTCTCGGAAGATCCTCTCTTCCTCGTCGCGCCAATGATCGTTCGCTGCCTCTTCGCCGGCTGACTCCCCGTCATTTCGGGAGTTCTCACCCTCGGACTCTTCTCGGAGACGTGCCTCGCGATGCGGTCTGAGATTTCTCGCGTTCGCGGTGCACACCACCTGTCCGTCCATTCTCTCGATCAAATACGCGTTCGGTTTTATCACGCTTCTCACGCGATAAGGACCCTCGTATATCGGGTAGAATTTGCCAACTCGACCTCTCCTCGCGTCGGACAGTCTGTGTTGTTTTACCGACACCATTTGTCCTTCGCGGTACTCCGTGGTACCATGCTTGTCCGCTTGAAGTTTTCGCTTCCTCGCTGCTTGGATGAGTCTCTGCTTGGCTCCTTGAATTTTCTGTTCCCAAGTAACGTCATCGTCGTTGAGCGGTATTAGCGCTGGATCGAGCGCCAGATGGCCGATCTTGCCATCGTGAAGCTCGCTCGGAGTATACCCGGTCGACGAGTGAGTCGTATTATTTATCACACGCTCCGCCCGATTTACAATTCTGTTCCACGCGCGGTGCTGGTGACTACTGTACGCTCTCATCAACCTACCTAATTCTCTCATCACGCGTTCGACTGGATTCGACTGCGGGTTATACGGTGTCGTACGACGCACCTCAAAACCTTTACCGAATGCGAATCTATCCCATCTACGCGTTAAAAATTGTCCGGCGTTGTCCGTTAGTATCGTTCTTGGTATCCCTATCTCAACGAAAAATTCGTCTTCTAGCTTCTCAATAATTGTATCTAGGCTCTGATCGCTTATCGGATATAATTTTACATACTTGGAAAATTGGTCTATCACCACTGTTTTGAGTAGTTGCCCGCGGTTTCTGGTTTCGGTAGGGCGCGGCGGGTTCGCGAGGTGACCCCCCCTCGGGGGGGGGGGGTGGTCTTACCGATGACTTTGAAACACTCACAAATGTTACCTGTCTATTTGTCAGGACACCGCACAACTGAGTCCTGTCCGTTTTGGTTTCTCCGCGGTTGAGATCTGTCCGTAATCACCGCTGAGTTCTGTCCGACTTCTGAGTACATCCGCGATCACGTCGACCGTTGGGCCACTCGATGCGCCACACAACGTTGAGAGCACTTTCGCGGTCGATCCTTTCTTGAGATGAAGCCGAGAGATATGATAGAGTGATCCGATAGCTCTTACGCTCGGGAGAGATCCGATAAACTCGAAAGCAAGAGTAATTAGCCACAGATAAATCGGTAACCACCGTCGTGCGCGAGAGACTCGTAAAACACGTGTGTTATAAGCGAACCGGAAACTCGACGATAAGACCGCACTCAAGAAGTCCCGAGAGTCTATGAAAACCGATAGATCACCCGCGGCGAATCGATTCGTGCCCTACGGTGATTGGTCCGGGCCGAGCAAATCGTGTGCCGAGGCATGGTGATATGTGCGTAGGGGACCGGTATGTCGCGAACCGTGCGAATTGTTCGAACAACCACCATTACATAACGGAATCCTTCCTCTGTTTGGGGTAACGGTCCAAACAAATCTATCGATAGTGTGTCTCCCGGCGCGTCGGGTAATTCATAATATTGCGAACCTACGACTGACTGCTCGCGTATAAAATTTAGTCGACTGACATGTCGCACATGACGCAACTACGTCGCGGGCTATTCTCGCAAAGATATGACCGTGGAAATAACGCTTCATAAAATCTAACACCTTATCTGTTCCGAAGTGTACTAGAAATTCGTGCGCTAGTTTCGTAATTTTCCAAGTAATTTTTTTCGCGCTAGTGTAATCCTATCTCCGTCCGGATACTTTATTCGAAAAATCCCATCTCTTTCATATATCTCGTTCGAATTGTCCTTTGCCGCTTGTAGCAACTCTTCGTCCGCTCGTTGAGCGTTTTTAATTTTCTGAATCCATGTCGCTGTATCCGCCCCTTGACGTACATTCTGTTTCATCGCAATTTGTTTCTCATCGGGCGAAATGAGTCTCTGTCGGGAGTGTATCCGCTATCTGGTTTTCCCGGTAGATGTTGAATCTCTAGTTCAAATTCCTGTAGAAACGCGAACCATCTTGCGATTCTACCGTTATTCTGTACACAGGTACTCAAAAATTGCAATGCCTGATGATCAGTGTGCACCCGCACATGTCTTCCCAACAACAGAGTATGCCATTTTTTCAGCGCCCATACCAACGCTAGGCACGCCAACTCCGTAATCGTGTAGTTTAGCTCTGCACCCTTCAGACTTCTACTGGCGTATGCCACTGTCTGTTTCTCCTCCGTTCCATCTCTGTACTGGTACAGTCTCGCTCCCAGTCCAGATCTGGCTGCATCAACATATATACCAAATTTATAGCCGCGTCGGATCAGATATAAGTCCGGCGCTTCCTGAAATGCTGTTTTGATTTCGTTAAACGTAGTCTGATGCTCGTTTGTCCACGCAAATTTCTGGCCTTTTTTCAACAAATTTTCGAGTGGTTTCGTCAATCGTGCTAGGTTCTTAATGAATCGACGGTCCCAATTGACCAATCCTAGAAATGATTGAACGTCTCTCTTTCCGTGGCTTCTCAAAACTTGCTACGGTCGCTCTAGTTTCATCGTTGATCTCTGCTTTGATTTTGCTAAATGTGTGGCCCAGGAATTTTATTTCTTCCTGTAAGAATTCACACTTGTCACGATTCAACTTGAATCCTACCGCTTCCAGTTTCGAAAGTAGCAAATCGATATGGTACAAGTGTTCCTCTAGTGTTTCCGACGAAATCATCACGTCGTCGAGGTAAATTGTGGTGAACTCATTCGCTCCTAGGGCATCGTCCATCGCCCTTGTGAATGAGGCTCCTGCCATTTTTAGCCCAAACGGCATTCGTTTGAATACATAAGTCTGTCCTTCGAACAGAAATCCAGCAAATCTCTGAGAACTCTCCTCGAGTGGTATCTGCCAAAATGCATTGGTTATATCAAGCGTGGAAAAGTATTTCTTTCTTCCTACCCGTCTGAACACATCTTCGATCGTCGGAGGCTCCGCATGGTCGTTCGTCATGTGTTTATTTAATTCTCGCGCATCGAGACACAAACGAATATCCCCATTTTTTTATCACAACCACCAACGGATTAACGTACTGGGTAGCCCTTTTCGAAATAATATCCTTTCGCTCCAATTCTTTCAAATAGTCTCTCACTCGGTCCTTGTGAATCTCCGGAATCGGGTAAGTTTTCTTCTTGAACGGTCTACTTGCGTTCATCTCGATTTTATGTTCATAGTGACTGACTTTTCCGATCTTACCATCGAACATTTTCTTATGTCTGTCGAGAATTTCTCTTAATCTGCTCTCGGCTTCGTCCTTTCTGATCACGTGTATCGCAATCTCTGGATCCATGGCTTTTCGAAATTTCATGTCAATTTCTTCATCGCATGCCAATTGCATTCTATATTTCACCAGGAAATCTATTCCAAGTACTACATCGTATGCCAAATTCTCTACGATAAAAAATCCATGAGTGTACCTTTCGTTTTTATACACGAATATCAGTCGCGCTTTATTAGCGACTGTCGCGCCTTTCTCCGCGAAAGCTCCTCTCAGTCTAAATCTCTTAATCGGTAGTACCTCCATTGGAACTCCGTTTTCCTCCAACTGTTTGTAAAAGATCCGTGTAATCGCAGTTATTTGTGCACCAGTGTCGAACAATGCCTTTGTCGTGCACGTTCCAAACCTCATTTCAATCATCGGCACTTCAGCCTCACGCAAAGTTTTCGACTGGGCCTCTCTCAGATCCATTTCCAGTTCTTCAATTATCTCCTTCGTATGATATTGATTGGACTTTCGTCGTTTAATCTTTCCATCTCACGTGTCAATGCGTAGCAACTTTTCTCCGTCTTATCCGACGTTGTACTTACCGCGTCATCGTTCACGTGTCCCTCGTTACTCGCCGTAATCGCTGCGATCTTCTTCGCATTTCTTTCCGGCTTCTCCGTCCTTTTATACCTATATTCAGGCTTATCATACTCTTTCTTCTTGTAATCATCTCTCTCTCTGGTATAACGTGTTACCTTAGCCTTACCGTCCGCATCATCGCTGTCCGGCATTTCAACTATATCGACGCCATTTCTGCGTTTCGCTTCCGGCGATTCCGTTTTTCGCCATTCTTTTGACTTTTTATAGGACGAAAAATTTGCCCTGTCCTTCTTGACGAAATTGTTGTAACGACTATCGCCTGCTTTAACATTCGCGCTGTAACGATTGGCATTTCGATCCTCCTTACCTTGGCTATTGCTCGGACGATTCTGCGGTTTCTCTTGTGATTTTCGCGCGTCAAAACGTAATTTCCGCGTCTCGCGCTCATTCTCAATCATATCTAACATTGAGATCATGTCATTGACATTCTTAACGACCGATGGCCTCAGTTCTCTGGCTACATCTGAGTCGAAGTGTTCTCTAATCGTCTGGACTATCTCTTCGTCCATCATTGGCAGTATTAGAGTTTTGGCTTGTCGCGCCAAACTCAGTGCATATTCCGTCATCGACATTTCTCCGGGTTTGTATTTGCCGAAATATACCCTTTGTCGAAACCTCATTTGCGCCTGACAACTCCAGAAGTGCTGTTTAAACAGTTGTTTCAACTCATGGATGTCATCTGCGACTTGGAGCTTGTGCCATTGGCTAGCTGCTCCCTTCATGCATCGACCGAAGTAGAATAACTGCTCGTCCTCGGTGACGCCTTCGTAGTTTGCCAATTTCTCAAACTTTTCGACGAATCTTATTGGATTTTGCTTATCCGTTTTCCCGCAATAGGATAATTCATCAAATGGATTTTTTATCCATCCGCCTCTTGGAAGTCGAGCTTGCATCGGGACCAGCTGCAACGCTGCATCTGCCGCTCTTCCGCCGCCGTACGCTCGCTCGTCTATTGTCGTCGCGTCGAATAGATTCGGCGGTAGACCGCGATTCGTATTTTGTGATGCGACGGATTCACGACGCTCGCGTATTTCCACCCTCAGCTGCTCTAATTGATCGGACAATAGCCGAATCTGATCAAGCACATGTCTCCTCTCTTCCTGGAAAGCATCTTCGTTCGCGCGTTCGCGACTCAAGTTTATCGCGAAGGAGTTTCCTTCGTTACCGGCCGCTAATGCATCGCCGTCTTGCGTTCTTTGCTGCAACGCGTTTGTATCCTCTTCCTCGCGGACATCGCTACGCGACGTTCCGTGTGAACGCGTGTGTATAGCGATTGGACTTCGCCCCACGGTCGCCATTCTGTCGACTCGCGGTATACACTCTTGTCTAACTCGGCTGCCTCTTTTAGGACCTATTTTGCCGTTCTGTTCGCTTACGCGAATCTAACCGATTAACTTCGCTAACCGCGAATTTATCTTTAACTTTTAAATAAAAAAAATTTTTTTGTCGGAAAGCTCGTACGCCTATTACGCGATTTTTTTCACCGCTCTCTATTTCGGATTCGCGCATTTGATCTACGCACGTTCTTTAATTAGCGTTTCCAACGCTCCTACCTTCTTACGCGATTACGCGTATATCACGGTTACTAACTCGGTTACGCTAGTTACGCAATGGGATAACGTGATATTACACCGTTTCCCTTTTCAGCGAATTCTATTATGCATGCGCTTTATTACGATCACTATTCCGCTTACGTCAATCGACGCATTAATTAACGTGACACGCAAATTTTCTCTATAGATCTCGCTATGCAAGTTTACGCGCTACGCGTATTGTCGCGATCACCATTTCGGCTATTTTAACACTTGAAATGTGTGAACGTGACGGGTGATTGCCTTATCTCCCTACTACTTTACGCATATACGCTATATGCGTCCTACTACTGCCGCTATTTCGTTATTTATTCAAAATTGAAACCGGCACTGACTATTTTAAGCGCTTTTACGTTCATTTGAGACCACTGTCACTATTTCGGGCACGTAAATACATCCAATGTGCATACGTGACAGGCACTCCCTATCCTTACGACTCTACGTTACGTCAGAACGCATGTTTCGCGTCCCGTTACTTTTGCCAATTCGGCTTCGTCAGTAGACGCAATAAGAGAACGCGACAGGCAATTTATCTCTTAAGAATTTAATCAGGCTCCTTTACGTGTTTCTTCACGGTCACAATTTCGGAGTTCTTACGAAGAAACTTGAGAACGTGACAGGCAATTTGCCATTTAAAATCTCCTGCTATTCTCTAAAACTCCTTTATACGCGGTTGCGCATTACGAGTCCTCTCATCATTTCGGCTTCGCCATTAGACGAATATGAAATGTGACACTCAATACTGATACTAAGATGCTACTATGCAAGAACGCGTGTAACGCGTCCTGTCACGGTCGCTATTTCGGATTCGTCAGAAGACGAAATGAGAGAACGTGACAAGCGATATATTTTTCAAGCTCCTATTATGCAGGACCGCACGTTACGTGTCTTGTCACCGTCGCCATTTCGGGTATGTAAGTACACGGAATGAGTGGACGTGACAGGCGTTATTTCTTTAATCGCTTTTAGACATGTTGACGCATTACGCGTCCTGTCACGGTCGCCATTTCGGGTAGCTGATTGTACCAACGCTACGTCGATAGCTCTATCTACAAGGCTTTTTTACGATTTCGCGCCGCGTAAATCAGGCCGAATGTCACCGCACTGACCGTGTGGGGTTTTCTCGGTGACGCAGGTCCTAACGTGTGTTAGCGCGCTTACGCTGCATACTATATCGTTGCTCTAAGACTGTGACCGGACCGGTCGTCGAAATTATCGTAACTCGACCTGACCTTACCGGGCGGAGGGTGACTTTGTGACCGAACGTTCGACCTGACCCTGCACCATCCTTCGGTAAGGTGACTACCTATTTCTCGCTATGTGTTATTTTAGGTACCCTAACCAGGCGGAAAGTAATTTTCTCACGACTCACTGTTTCTAGGTTCGTTTTATCAACGGTCGCCACTCGGTTTAACCGTGTCTACCGAGAAGGTAAGTATAATGTCCACAGACCTTTCGTAGATTGATTTTGAATTAATTCTGTTTTTCTCTGTTTCAGGTTTCCCTCGGATGCCGGATGGACCCCGCTGCCCACTGGATCGCCGCCGTCACCGGATCGCCGTCGTCTCTGGAACGCCGTCGTCGTTGGATCGCCGGATTGTCGCTGGACAGGGATTTCAACGGACCCCGCGCCAACCGATTCGATTTTTTTCAGGGAAGTATTTCACAGGAAAATAACTTTATATTCACAGACAC
Source organism: Harpagoxenus sublaevis (assembly GCA_030770355.1). Classification (NCBI taxonomy): domain Eukaryota; kingdom Metazoa; phylum Arthropoda; class Insecta; order Hymenoptera; family Formicidae; genus Harpagoxenus; species Harpagoxenus sublaevis. Next base: position 80,574 of record JASTWR010000507.1, on the reverse strand, counting down.
TTTGCTCTGCTTTTAACACTGAATTTATTTCTATTTCAGATTACACACAATATGGATACGCGTTAGCGCTCACAAAATGGCCGCCCGTTGCCACGTAGGCTGGCCGGATATTCGCGCCGGCTATTAGTCGAACGCTCGAATGTTACTAATAATCAATGCGATAATAACTCGTGGTTAGTCGCAACTCGCTAACGCAAATTAATGTTCGCGCACGTCGATATCCGCTCAAGCTGTCGCGCGTAATTATCGATCGCCGCACTACTCCGATTTCACACACTCGTGAATCGTCGTTAATCAATGTTCTCGAATGTTCAAATAAAGATGTTATAATTTGTTACAACTCGCTTATCTCGATTCGCGGTTGCACTTTCGTTAGCGATATCACGCCTCGCTCGCGGGTTATCTCCGGTTTTAAGTAGAGAGACTCTAGCACGTTCGCACGCTAGGACTCTCCCGGATAGAAGACCTTGAGACCTGCTCCGTTCTCGTCGTCGGAGCTCGCCGCGTCTGCGCGTCGGTATCCCCTACTCCGGACTCCTCGCATTCCATCGTCCGTTTCGCGTAAACATGTTTTCGACGTTCTCGCATTCCGATGTCTTTTCGCGAAAACATGTTTGTCGGAGCGCTTGCATTCCAAAGATACAAAAACTTGTTTGTCTGTAGAAACCTCCAGGCCACTACGCATATTTCCGCGTTCTGGAAATTTCTTCTTACACGATCTGAAATATAATATTTGATGTGTCGCTGAATTTGCGACAACTCGCTTCGTCGATATTTCTCATCTCTTCCATGCTTCCATGTTATCGCTCTATAACATTGCTCGCTCGCTTTATTTTGAATCACGCTTCGTTTCGCGCGCGCACAAATCTCGCGAATTGTCGATCCTTTCGAATCTTCCCTTTCGCGTGATGCTATCGGGATGCTTATATGCATCCGTGCAATCTATTTTCTCAATTATACGTATAGCGCATCGAGTTTTGTGCGCACCGTACAGGCTTCTGTTTTACCGACGTCGATATGACCTTCGTCTTTATCTGATTATGCTCGATATGGCTGGCCGTTATTACGACCTTGTCGCAGTGAATTAGGTGCGCGTTGCTTTGAATTGCGCTTTGTCTGTGTCATGGGACTTTTTTCAGTCTCCCAAAATTATTCCTCTCGGTCCGTATGACCTTTGATCCGCGCGCACGTAATTCACTGCGCGCCTTTCCTTTCAACGCTACGCTCCGCGCTATTACTTTTCCATGGCGTGCTCTCGACACTCGGCGCATGTTCGTCCCTATGCGAGCCGTGCGCTTCCAATTCGGCGCGCGTTCGCCGGACGATCACGTGACCTTGACCGGGTTACTTTTATCGATCGTTTGAATCGGCTCGTTGAGTATGCTCCCTATGACTATGTCGCGCGGCTGATTAGATGCGCGAAGCCCCGATCACGCGGATCATTATGTATATTCGTTTCGAGCATGCCAAGAAACTCGTTTCGTTTATTCAATCTCTCACTTCACGCGTTCCCGATGAATTCGCTGCGCGTCGCGTATGTCGCGTCGCGGGTCTCAACTGTCGCGGGTAATTCCGCTGTCATGCAATCTCGAATGCTAATCTTCGCGAATTACTCTCTCTTTTATCTCTTAATCGCGTCGGGTGACTCGACTGTCAATTATTTTTACTTATCTTTTTTTTTTATCGCTGCGCGCATGGAAGCAGGGACAATGATTCATATGATTTTTTTTACTTAATTCCCCAAACATAAAATTTATTTATTAGCTCAAAATATATAGCAGAATATCCCTGGGGACAGGACATCCAACAGAGTGAATCAATATATATATATATATACTTATCCTGAAAATAAAAGAAAATATTTCTTATGCACACAATAACCTATATATATATATATACATATGTACATTTACGCTTGCGTCGCGCTACAAACTTAACTAACTTAAATCTATATCTTATAACTACGCGTTTATATACATAAGTGCGCAAGGGACTCGGGTTACATGTCACTTTTCGCGCTAGGGTGACGGGGAGGGCATTGGGCGGCGTCCTCTTCGTCTCGCTTCTTCCTGTCGTCTACGCCCCGCTGCTCACCGTTCCCGGGCTCTGCGCTGGTTTTCGGCTTTCCCAGCCGCTGGACGCTGACCCTGAGTCGGGGTACCGACTCGACGTTGGCGACCTTCGGGCTGCTCTGCGCGTCTGGCGCTGGTGATAGCCCGCGCATCTTCTGCGAGCTGGTTGATCCTGGTGCTGGTGGGCCGTCTGAAACCAACGGTTTCAAGGTTGTGACCAAACGTTCGACCTGACCCCGCACCACCCTATGGTAAGGTTACTATCTATTTCTCGCAATGTGTTTTTTAGGTACCCTTGCAACCGACGGTTGCGATCGTGACGACTGCCGCTAAGCGCAAGCAGGGGCCCTCGATAGTGGAGGACCGAGTGCTTCCCCACCCGCTTATTCCACCGAGGAAGCGGGCTGGTAAGAAGCCCGTCGACAAGACGCCGGAACCAGCGACGGAAGGGCCCGGAAGTGATGCTCTGCGGCAGCAAGGATACATCCTCGCGGCCATTAAAGACGCTTCGAGGGTGTCGAGCGACATGCTCGGGAAGCGGGAGATTTAACTCCATAATACTGCGTGCGGATGCGCGAACATTTAGGTTAGTTGCGTTCAATATTTTGCGTTTAATTCTCTAGTCCCCGTTGGGAAAATAGCTTGTAAGGTCAATTAGTAATAGTACCCGCGATTATAGAATTTATAAGTTTATTTCTTTTGATGAGCGATCCTTTTGTTTACACAGTGGAAGAGAGGTTCCACATATTGAGATTGTATAACGTGCGGAGGCACGAATTATTATTTGTTTAATTATCACTAGCGAATTGAGTTAGAGATTACGAAAATTATTATTTAGTTCCTTTGCTTATGATCCATGTTTCTTTTCCACGATTAAAAGCTAGGTATTTAGCTTCCAAGGGTACCATGAATGGTACAATAAAACAGTTCATTCAACTCTCGTGTCGGATAACGAGCCAAACGGGAAATGACAACCCGGTGCCATGGGCATAGAACGTTTATTTATTTTGTATTAAAAGTTTATCTAAAACTCAAATAACGAGTTAGAGTTTAAAAAAGAGACCAATATTCATTTAGAGTCAACGGGAAAATTTCGTACTGAAACTGAAGGTTTAGTTTACGAGAAACAAATATCGGACAAAGTAACGCGGAGGTAATCTCATAAAACTAAAGGCACGACCACAACGACAGATGTGGCTGGCGAAAATAGGATGCGGCTGTTCCGAACCTAGCCTAGACCGAGGATAGGAAATATTGACGTGCGGAGATGCGTAACTGATCATAAGAGCGCGCGAATCCCACACCATACGAAATGGGGTTACCATAGGGCATGGTCCATAGATTAGAACAACCACCGAACCGATCGGCGGGATGTCGATGATAATATGTTACGGCCATCGTTACAAAGGCGATGCCATCGTTGGTTGGCATAGCGGAGTCGCGGATCCCGAGATGACCATACCATGGGGTATGGTAAGCGACTTGGGCGAACCAAGAAGCGGACCGGCAAGATGCCGACGCGAATAGGTTACAGGCATCGCCGATAACGCCGAACCACCGACAAACCGCAAGTCGGATGCGCGGAGCCGGAGATCACCATACCATGGGGTATGGTAAGCGACTCGGGTAAACTAATAGGCGGACCGGCGGGATGCCGATGCAGATAGGTTACAGGCATCGCTGACAACACCGAACCACCGACAAACCGCATGTCGGATGCGCGGAGGCGGAGATGGCATTACCACGGAGGCGCGGCTAGGGACTCATGCGAACTAGAGGTCCGACTCTCGAACTAAGACCGGAAATGCGTTAAGAGTGTGCTAAAAGATAATTTATGACCAGCGGTCAGCGAGCCGGAAGCATGGATTGGCCAGAACCGGAACCACGGTGGAGACGAGCGAGCCATGGTATGCGAAACACCATGTACGCGTGATCCGATCGCGGCGTAACGCGAACATGGGAAGACCATCGGTCAAGATGGTCAATACGGCCGATCAGCGAGACAAAAAATTATCGGTGTCACAATCGAGTGGTACCACGTATGGATGCGAGCAAGCGCGGACGCGTGCGAATGAGATGCATACGTTTTATGGTCTAATCTGTGATGACGCCCGACGGTCATATCATGTAAACGCAGGGTTACATTTCCAACATTAATATAGTTAAATGATTTAATATTAAAATAGAAAGTTCTAAAAATGGAACGCTGCGTAGAAAGATCGAGAACGTAGGCGATAACCCATGTTTGGGGGAAAAGTTGTTTGTCTGAACGAACACGTGAACAACGTGCTGACGGGGTTCGACGGACAAACAGATAGGAACGCGGAAGCAAAACCTGTTCTATGCGAACAATGGCGTTCACGCGGCAGGTGGATGTGAGGAGGCGTACCCAGGCAAGAGAGGGGAGCCAGCTCCGAAGTCTGGAGCCGGAGCGGAGCCTACCGGTCGAGGAATTCGTTCGTCAAACGCCGAAGAGTACGGTCGAGCTCTCCGGAATATCTAGTAGTTTCTGATCAATTGTAACTCGGCGTAAAATATCCCGCGGTAGACGCGTTAAATCTTAAGACCCGCGAGTACAAAAGCGTATTACTTGTAAATAGTATATAATAAACAATTTTATAATTTTGCTGAGAAAGAAATACGATCATTTGAATTCATTCGTGTGCGGTCAAAACCATTATCCGATATACTTACCTGATCCTGATACTTTCTTGTCGGCGATCCTACGTCCGTGCGGGGAGATCCAGAGGCGGTCCAGCGAAGGTCCAGAAGGCGAGAGTCAGCGGTGCACAGCTGCAGTCCAAAGGAGGTCCGAGGTACTTGGTCCAGCGGCGATCCTAGATCCAGCGGTGGCGTAGCAACCTGAAACAGAAAAGTAAGGGGAATCAGCGAGGGTTCGGAGAATCGGCAATTTCGTAGTCATTCAAAATCCTTTCTCGGTTTCGTGGGAAAATCGAGTGGCGACCGTGTCGTGGACACAGATTAGTAGCGTGGGGGGAACATCACTCCTCCGTACGGTTACACCCTAACCAGGCGGAAAGTAATTTTCTCCCGACTCACTGTTTCAGATTCGTTTTTATCAACGGTCGCCACTCGGTTTAACCGTGTCTACCGAGAAGGTAAGTATATTGTCCACAGACCTTTCGTAGATTGATTTTGAATTGACTCTGCTTTTCTCTGTTTCAGGTTCCCCTCGGATGCCGGATGGACCCCGCTGCCCACTGGATCACCGCCGCCGCTGGATCGCCGCCGCCTCTGGAACGCCGTCGCCGCTGGATCGCCGGATCGTCGTTGGACAGGGATTTCAACGGACCCCGCGCCAACCGATTTCAATTTCAGGGAAGTATTTCACAGGAAAATAACCTTTTACTCACAGACACTTTGCTCTGCTTTTAACACTGAATTTATTTCTATTTCAGATTACACACAATATGGATACGCGTTAGCGCTCCCAAAATGGCCGTCCGTTGCCACGTAGGCTGGCCGGATATACGCGCCGGCTTTTAGTCGTACGCTGGAATGTTACTGATTATCAATGCGATTATAACTCGTGGTTCGTCGCAATTCGCTAACGCAAATTAATGTTCGCGCACGACGATATCCGCTCAAAATTGTCGCGCGTAATTATCGATCGCCGCACTACTCCGATTTCACGCACTCGTAAATCTTCGTTAATTACTGTTCTCAAATGTTCAATAAAGATGTTATTAATTATTACAACTCGCGTTATCTCGATTCGCGGTTGTTCACTCGTTAGCGATATCACGCCTCGCTCGCGGGTTATCTCCGGTTTTACAGTAGAGAGCTACTAGCACGTCCGCACGCTAGGACTCTCCCGGATCGAAGACCCAGATCTCTGCTCCGTAACCGTTGTCGGAGCCGTTCGCGTGTGCGCGTCGGTATCCCCTACTCCGGAACACTCGCATTCCGATGTCCGTTTCGCGTAAACATGTTTTCGGAGCTATCCCTACTCCGAAGCTCTCGCATTCCGATGTCCGTTTGACGAAAACATGTTTGTCGGAGCGCTCGCATTCCGATGGTCGTTTATAAAAACTTGTTTTTCTGTAGGAACTTCCAAATGCGTATTTCCGTGTTTTGGAAATTTCTACGTACATAATCTGAAATATATCTCGTCGCTTGCTTTACGACGATATTCTTCGCTCGTAATCGCTATACCCTTCCGTGCTTCCGTAATATAGCTATTCGCACGATTATTTATCCTCGCTGTCACGAATTTCGATTTCCGCTTGGCGCGCGCATGAATCTCGTAAGCCGATGGATCTATCGATTTGCGATTTACTTCATCTTGTTATTCGGATGCTCCTATGCACTCTTAAATGATGCTAGTTAATTTTTTAATTTGTCGCAGCGAGATTCGTGCGCGCCGCACTGGCCACTATTCTATTGACGCGCGAACACTTGTTACGCTCGCGCAAGCGTGTCGCACATGCCCTCGCACGCCTATGACCTTGTCGCACGGAGTTAGCTGCGCGCCGTCATGGCTCGAATATATATACTGAAATTAAGTTGATCGGCCCTCCGCCGACACCATGAATGTAATAATGACGGTCTATATGCCCTTTGGCCCGCGCGCATGTAACTCCTTACGCTTTTCGATTTCGACCTTGCCGTCGATAAGGTAGTGCTCCAGGGTTATCCCTGATTACTCCGAACACCTTGGTTCTGGGGTATGAGGCCGCGCATCGATTTTGGCACGCGTCCGTCCGACAATGTTGAAACCTTATCAGACATGTTATTTGGATCGCCCTCATGGTCTCTCGTCACTCGGCATACGTTTCCGTCTCTCGCGCAAGTAATTCGGTGCGCGCGCATCCGGTTACGCGAATCTCGATATCCACGCGCTTCCGGCGTGTCCCTTGACTCGGTCACCGCGCAAACATCTCGGCTCCTCGTTTGCCTTACGGATTCGGTGCGCGCCTCCGCTTCTCGTCGCTGATTGGCTAATCGCGTATTGCAATGCGCTCTTCTGTCTTTCGAACGCGCCCGTTATTTCGGATGTCACAAGTATTAATCAATTATAGTTAAATATCTTGTACGATGACTCGAAATACTTATTCGCGGATTTGTTCTCGTTTCGTTTGACTCGATTACTTTAATTTAAATCGCTTTCATAAAGATTCTATTTTTTACTCGCGTTTATCTAATAGCGTTTTTGATTGAAGCGGATTTGATCGACCCGAGAGCGATTAATGACGTCACTTCAGCAAATCGAGCAATACTATTGGTCGAAATGCAAAAGTGACGTCATTAATCGATCTCGGGTCGATCAAATCCGCTTCAATCGAAAACGCTATATAATTCTATTATCTAGCGTATGGAAGCAGGGAAGATATTTATCCATTGCGCTTATTTTGGGATACTGAAATAAATGTATTTTATTATAATATTCTTTACACAATGTCATCTCACGATGACTGTCACGATTTCATGCGCTATATCTCACTCTCTTGTTCGTGCATTCATCCACCACATACAAATAAAAGATATGCTTTTTAATTGTGAGGATACAAAAGAAAATATGTTTTTTAGATTAATTAATATTCGCACGCAAGCTTAACCTATGATGTTCGCTATATATATATATATATATATATATATATATATATATATATATCTATACGCTCGCAATACTTAATGTCTAAACTTATCTCTAAACGCGTATGTACATATGTCCGCTGGGTCGAGGGTTACAATTTCTTTTCGCCAGGGTGTTTTGGAGGGCGTTGGGCGGCGTCCTCTTCGGCTCCGCTCCCACCTGTGGAATCGCTCTTTGATGTACCTCGTGTCACCCGTTCTAGCCGTACCTTAAGCTGTGCGGGCTGATCCGTCACTACCCGCGGCTTCTCCGGCTCCATCGATGCCCTCTGCTTGGCCGCTGCACTGCCTGGCGGAGACTCTGAAACTGACGGTTTCATCCTCCCCGTCAGGTCCTGCGAGGATGGTACTTCCGAGCTGGAGCTCTTCTTCTTCTTCGTCTCCGCCTTTGCGCGAAGTGCCGCTCGCTCGAGGGAACGCCGTTTGCGTGTCTCCTCGTTTACCTTGGTGTAATAATTTTTATTTTTCCCCATCGCGACCTTGGCTGCTTGGCGCATCCTTGGGGTGTCCGGTACCTTGTCTTGTGTGCCGTCGGCCTCGTCCTCGAGGACGACACACTCCTCTGCGTCTTCCTCCGCTGGACGCACAAATCCCGTTGACACGGGTGAGTGCATCGGATGTTCACTGACAGCCGGGGATGGTGTCCGCTGTCGCTCGGGAACGTCCTCGTCTGGTGGCTCGTACGTCTCGGTCTCCGCGTCGTCGGATGTCGACTCGGCGATCTCCAAGCCGTACGGGCCTAATTTTTCCGGCCGAAACTTAGTTCTTTCGTACACGGCCGGGTCTCGTTCGCCGTAGAGATTCAGGCACGGGAGATCCGCCTGAATCCCGATACTCTGCGGTGTAGCTCGGGCGCGAGCCTCTTCCTGCTCGTCCAATTCCTCGATCCGCGCATCCTCTCGTCCGTGTAACGTGGACGTCGTCGTGGTCGTCATCGTACCGTCGTCGCGGAAATCAAGTACGACCCTGAATGGATGATTTGCGCGTCGGTCGGTCGAGATCGCGAGATTCACATTTGCGATCGTCTGCATATTTAAGGTATCACGCACCTCGAGGTCCCTGATGAAGTTAACCTCTCGTCCGCGAGCCAACTCACACCTTCCGATTTCCTCGATGGCTTGCTGGTTCGCCTGCTATGCGTATTCTAACTCGGGTACTGCGTCCAAGTATTCCCGCAGCATCCTCAACGTCTGCTGGTTTCGGCGGTGGTTGTCGTGGCGTCGTCCACATCTTATTACGTCCTGCAAGGCGTCGTCTCTCTCCGTCCGCACTCTCCTGCTCATCACTGCGGTTGTTCTCTTTTTCGCGATGCTCTTCTTTGTTTCACCTCGGACACTCGCGACTGCCGGTCGGAACGTCCGTTGTGCTTTTGTGCGCCGTTGTTCTCGCGCTCGTTTTCCGTCGACATGTCTGCCACTCGCACCACGCCATCTCGCGCCGTCGTTATGGCTGGGCTGTTTCTCAACGCGCGGTGGACGCTGATTGGTTGTCCGCGCTCCGCCGCGTGATTGGTCTTCCGCCATCTTGCTTCTCCTCGGTCTCGCGTCTTTACGCGAAATTCGAATCTCAAGACTCGATTGTATTCTCTCCTCGTCACTCGTGTACATAAATCTCACTTTCTTTCTTACGCGCGGTTTTGCGCGAATATATCTTGTTGGCGTTTCTGCAACTCGTAGTGGAATTTCAATCATATTTATGCTCGCTTCCGCTACTTGGCCTTCCTCCGTACAGTTTTTTGTCGTCCCTTGTTCATCACGGATCTCTGTAGGTTTGCCTTTAATTTTATCGCGTTCGCTCGCATTATCTTCGCTTCGATTCGTCATACGTAGTTGCTTATCGCTCCCCGTCATTTCTGACATTTCTATGTTATTTTCAGGTATCGTCATCGTAAAGGTATCTTCGTCATCGGTAAGTATCAACTCTTCCGTTTTTATTTCCATTAATCCTTGTTTCTCTTTTTCTAGGTCTCCATGGGATTCTTCGTTGGAAACCTCGTTTTCTTCGCTCTCCGATGTGGCTCGTATGACGCTCATCCATCGTATATCGCTGCTATCGCTTCGGATGCTTATCACGTCATCACCTTGTTCACTGGTATCTCGTATCTCAATTGATCTATTTTTGTTATGATCATCATTGCTTAAACTGATTATCTCATTGTCATTTTCCTCTAGGTCTGCTGATATTTCGTGTCGCTCTGACTCCCCGTCATTCACGCTATCTTCGGCGTATCGACTCGCGGAGTCAGCTTCCTGTGAGATTCTTTCTAGTTCTCGCCTCCATGGATCATCATTCCTATCCTCTCTGTAGCTATCTTCACTTTTGGGAGGTTGATTTGAGACTTCGTTCTGCAATCTATCCGGATCATCTCTCTCCCCGTCATTGTCTACAGGGTGATCGACTGTCTCCTCCTCGTCGATGGACTCCCCGTCATCGCTGGAATCTTCGGGTTGGGACTCTTCTCGGAGCTGCGCGTCGCGATACGGTTTTAAATTTCGCGCATTCGCTGTGCACACTACCTGGCCGTCCATCTTCTCGATCAAATAGGCATTTAGTTTTATGATGCTTCTAATGCGATACGGACCTTCGTATACCGGGTACAATTTACCGATGCGCTCTTTGCTCGCGTCGGATAATCGGTGTTGCTTGACCCAGACGATCTGTCCTCCGCGATACTCTGCCGTGCCGTGTTTATCGGCTTGTATCTTTCTCTTTCTTGCTGCATGCTCGAGTCGTTGTTTGGCTCCTTCGACCTTCTGTTCCCATGTTACGTTGTTATTCTCCAATGGGATTAACGCTGGATTTATTGTCGATAAATGACCGTTTTCGCCGTCGTGAAGCTCGCTTGGCGTGTATCCGGTCGATGAGTGAGTCGTTTTGTTCAACACTCTCTCGGCCCGGTGTACAATTCTACTCCACGCTTGGTGTCTATGGCTACTATACGCGCGCATAATCCTACCTAACTCGCGCATTACTCTCTCTACAGGGTTCGACTGCGGATTATAAGGCGTAGTTCTACGTATTTCGAAGCCTTTGTTATACGCAAATCTCTCCCATCGTCGGGTTAAAAATTGACCCGCGTTATCTGTCAAGATCGTTTTCGGTATTCCTATCTCCGCGAAAAATTCGCTCTCTAATTTTTCTATGATCGTATCCAAACTCTGATCTGGTATCGGATAAAGTTTAACATACTTAGAAAATTGGTCCATGATTACCAATACATATTTAAACCCTTGTTCTGTTCGCGGTAACGGTCCAAACAAATCTAGTGATAACGTATCTCCCGGTGCGTCGGGAAGCTGGTAATATTGCGTCCCTACTACCGCTCTCGTATAGAATTTTGTCGCTTGACACGTTACGCATGAGGCTACTACTACATCTCGCGCTATTCTCGCAAAATTAAATCCGTGGAAATATCTCTTCATAAAATCTATCACTTTGTCGGTTCCAAAGTGTATCAACAGTTCGTGTGCTAACTTTGTTATTCGCCAAGTAATCTTTCTAGGTAATACAATTCTGTCTCCATCAGGATATCGAATTCGTAAAATTTCCTCTCTCTCATAGATCTCATTAGGATTATTGATTGCCGCTTGTTGCAATCTCTCGTCTGTCTGTTGCGCGATCTTAATAATTTTAATCCAGTTTGTCGTATTCGCGCCTTGATATGCATTTTCTATCAACGCAATGTGTTTCTCATCAGGTGATATTAGTTTCTGTCGGGAAAGTGTGTCCGCAATATCGTTCTCTTTTCCCGGTAAATGATGTATTTCTAATTCGAATTCTTGTAGAAACGCGAACCATCTCGCGATTCTGCCATTGTTCTGTACGCATGTGCTCAAAAACTTTAAAGCTTGATGATCGGTGTGAACACGTATATGACGCCCTAACAGTAGCGTATGCCATTTTCTTAGCGCCCATACAAGCGCTAGGCATTCTAACTCTGTTATAGTATAGTTTAACTCTGCGCCTTTCAAACTTCTGCTCGCATATGCTACAGTCTCTTTCTCCTCTGATTCTTTTTTATATTGATACAATCTAGCTCCTAATCCTGTTCTAGCTGCATCAACAAAGATTCCAAATCTATATCCCTTTCTGATTAAGTATAAATCTGGTGCTTCTTGAAACGCTGTTTTTATTTCATTAAACGCACTCTGATGCTCGTTGGTCCAGATGAATTTCTGGCCCTTTTTTAATAAGCCTTCGAGTGGTCTTGTTAATCTAGCTAAATTCTTAATGAATCGCCTATCCCAGTTAACTAAACCTAGGAATGATTGAACATCCTTCTTTCTACGTGGTTTCTCAAAACTTGCTACCGTAGCTCTAGTCTCTTCATTTATTTCGGCTTTTATTTCACTAAACGTGTGTCCTAAGAATTTAATCTCCTCTCTTAAGAATTCGCATTTATCTCTGTTTAACTTGAAACCTACTGCTTCTAATTTTGTAAGGACTAAGTCTATGTGATATAAATGTTCCTCCAGTGTCTCTGAAGAAATCAAGACATCATCTAGGTATATTGTCGTAAAGTCGTTGACTCATAGAGCATTGTCCATTGCTCTTGTGAATGATGCTCCTGCTGTCTTTAAGCCAAATGGCATACGTTTGAAAACGTATGTCTGTCCATCAAATAGAAATCCTGTGAATTGTTGAGAATTCACTTCTAACGGTATCTGCCAAAATGCATTAGTTATATCCAATGTTGTAAAGTACTTCTTCTTGCCAACTCGTCTGAATACTTCTATTGTTGGAGGTTGTGCATGGTCATTCGTCATGTGTTTGTTCAATTCTCGAGCATCGAGACACAAACGAATATCTCCATTTTTCTTGATCCTCACGACCAACGGATTGACATATTGAGTGGCTTTTTTAGAAATTATACCTTTTTTTTCTAACTCTTTGATGTAATCTCTCACTCTGTCCATGTGAATCTCTGGAATCGGGTAAGTTTTCTTCTTAAACGGCTTGTTTAAATTCATCTCAATTTTATGCTGATAATGAGTAACTCTGCCTATTCTGCCATCAAACATTTTCTCATGTTTGTCTAAGATTTCTTGTAACTTTATTTCTGCCTCATCTTTTCTTATTATATGAATCGCAATTTCTGGATCCATCGCTTTACGAAATTTTATGTCTATTTCCTCGTCGCATGCTAACTGCATTCTATATTTAACAAGAAAATCTATCCCTAGTACTACGTCATATGCTAAGTTTTCGACTATGAAAAATTCGTGTATTTTTCTTCTTTATATTTAAATATCAGTCGCGCTTTATTCGCAACTGTTGACCCTTTTTCCGCGAAAGCTCCTCTCAGTCTGAATCTTTTAATAGGTAATACTTCCATTGGAACTTTATTTTCTTCCAATTGTTTATGAAAGTTTCTCGTTATTGCTGTAATCTGTGCACCTGTGTCAATTAACGCTTTAGTAGTGCACACTCCAAACTTCATCTCAATCATAGGCACATCTGTCTCTTTTAGATTCTTCGACTGGGCTTCCTTCATATCTTGATCAAGATCTTGTATTATCTCCTTTGTTCGTATAATGTTGATTGGATATTGATCTTCAGATTTCTTCATTGCTTTTGTTAACGCACAGCAATTCTTCTCCGTCTCATCCGACGTTGTACTTACTGCGTCTTCGTTAACTTTTTCTTCATTCTTCGCCGTGATTGCCGCGACTTTCCTTCCGCGGTCCTCTGGCTTATCTGGTTTCTTGTATTTGTATTCATTTTTATCATATTTTCGCTTTTTCCAATAATCTCGTTCTCGAGTGTATCTGGTAACTTTTGCCTTGCCGTCCGCGTCATCGCTATCAGGCATCTCCACAATATCTACTTCATCTTTACGTTTAGCCTTTGACGACTCCGTTTTTCGCCATCCTTTAGACTTGTTGAAGGACGAGTAATTTGCCCTGTCTTTCCTGACGAAATTATTGAAACGATTATCGCTATATTTGGCATTTACGTTATATCGATTATTATTTCTATCTCCCTTATTCTGACTGACGTTCTGACGACTTTGTGGCTTTTCATGCGATCCTCGCGCATCTGAGCGCAATTTTCGCGTCTCTCTTTCATTCTCTATAGTATCTAACATTGTAATCATATCATTAACGTTCTTAACTACTGATGGCCTTAATTCACGGGCTACATCTGAGTCAAAATGTTCCCTAATTGTCGAATGATTTCTTCGTCTAACATAGGTGGAATTAGCGTCTTAGCCTGTCGTGCTAAATTTAACGCATAATCTGTCATTGAACTTTCTCCCGGTTTATATTTACCGAAATATATTCTTTGTCTGAATCTCATTTGTGCTTGGCAACTCCAAAAATGTTGTTTGAATAAATTTTTCATTTCATCTATATGGTCTGCGATTTGGAGCTCGTGCCATTGACTAGCCGCTCCTTTCATACATCTACCAAAGTAAAATAATTGCTCGTCTTCGGTGACGCCTTCATATTTTGCTAATTTCTCAAATTTTTCGATAAATCTAATGGGATTCTGTTTGTCGGTTTTACCGCTATATGTGATTTCGTCAAATGGATTCTTGATCCATCCTCCTCTGTGTAGTCTTGCTTGCATCGGAACTATTTGTAACGCTGTCTCTGTCGCTCTCTCGCCGCTGTACGGTCGTTCGTCTATGTTTCGCACGTCGAAACTATTCGCCGGTAGACCGCGATCCGTATTCTTTGACTCGACGGATTCGCGACGCTCTCGTACTTCTTTCCGTAGCAATTCTAATTCGTTTGATAATAATTGTATATGTTCTAACATTTGTTTTCTCTCTTCATCGAACGCGTCATCTCTTTCGCGCTCGCGACTCAAATTTATGGCATGGAAGTTTCCTTGATTACCGACATCTAATAAATTTTCATCTTGCGTCCCTCTTGGTAACGCAAATGCATTTTCTTCTTCCCCTCGGACATCTGTACGCGACGCGCTTTGCGATCGCGTGTGTGTCGCTATCGGGCTTCTGCCCACGGTCGCCATTTTACCGACTCGTGGTACACTGTTTCCTCTTACTCGGCTACCTCTTTTAGCAGGCATTCGCCTCTTCGGATAACCAGATATCTATTCTATCTAATTTAATTTTTCTATCTTTACGCAATTTCAGTGTGACTATATTGCTAACTTCAATTTTACTCAAAAAAAAATTTCTATATAGAGCGTTCGCACGTCTAATTACGCGATTTTATATATTCTTCGTAATATCTCGGATTCGCGCTTTCTAATTACGCACGTTTTTCGGTAACGTCCCTATATATCCTTACTCGTATGCGCTTTCGTCACTATTGCTAAATTTTTTACCGCTTGCAGGTTTCTCGAAACGTGAGAACGTGACAGGTGTTAAATTTCTTTTATTCGGTATCTCGTTCTGCATAAACGTACAATTAGGCTAATACACGTCCTGTCACGGTCGCCATTTGAGGTGTATGTAAGTACGCGGAATGGAAGAACGTGACAGACGGTCACTTTTACTTTTATCCTACGATACTCTACTCCACGTAAGCGCACAGTGCACGTCCTGTCACGGTCGCCATTTGAGGTGTTCGCTTTTGTTTCTAGAAGTCGCGCGCTACGTCGGTAGTTAAGCAGGGTTAACTTTTTTGTACTGATTTCACACGTGAAAACCAGAGCGAACTGGCCACCGCACTGACCGTGTTGGTTTTCTCGATGACCTGCAGATTCTCGTGCGTGTTTGTACGCCTACGCTTCGCGTTTTACCGTGTCTATAGGATTTTACTGTGTCTATAGGGCTGTGACCGAACGTTCGACCTGATCCTGCACCACCCTATGGTAAGGTTACTATCTATTTCTCGCAATGTGTTTTTTAGGTACCCTAACCAGGCGGAAAGTAATTTTCTCCCGACTCACTGTTTCAGATTCGTTTTTATCAACGGTCGCCACTCGGTTTAACCGTGTCTACCGAGAAGGTAAGTATATTGTCCACAGACCTTTCGTAGATTGATTTTGAATTGACTCTGCTTTTCTCTGTTTCAGGTTCCCCTCGGATGCCGGATGGACCCCGCTGCCCACTGGATCACCGCCGCCTCTGGATCGCCGCCGCCTCTGGAACGCCGTCGCCGCTGGATCGTCGGATCGTCGTTGGACAGGGATTTCAGAGACCCCGTGTCAACCGATTTAATCTTCAGGGAAGTATTTCACAGAAAAATAACTTTATATTCACAGACACTTTGCTCTGCTTTTTAACACTGAATTTATTTCTATTTCAAATTACACACAACATGGATACGCGCTAGCGTTAACAAAATGGCCGCTCGATGCCGTATGGCTTGCCGGAAGTTCGCTTCGCGCATTTACGAATATTAATATTCAATCGTTCGTCGTCGCGATAACTGTTCATTAGCACTATCTATACGCGCGCTCTTGGCCGCTGATTTCCGATCGGTTTTATTCACAATTGCGTTAGCTTGGCCAATCGAAATATCACGGCGTGTTGTCGCCAATCGCCGCTCCGATTTACTTCGATTCGTGACTACGAGTTTTCTCGCGTTGACTATTTACTCAGTTACTCTTTACGGGTTCTCGCACCGCGTCGCGGGTTAAGTCCTGGTTGTTACGTGAGAGCATGTACGACACGTCCGCACACACGAAGCTCTCCCAGGCAAAGACCATGATCTTCGTTCGTTTCCTCACTCGGAGCGCTCCGCACCTGCGCAGTCGTCTCCCTACTCCGGAGCACTCGCATTCCAACGCTCGCTCCGCGGAAACATGTTTGTCGGAGTAATCCCTACTCCGAGCCGCTCGCATTCCAACGCTCGATAGAAAAACTTGTTTTTCCGTGGAGACCACCAGGCCGCTTCG
This sequence comes from Harpagoxenus sublaevis, assembly GCA_030770355.1. Classification (NCBI taxonomy): domain Eukaryota; kingdom Metazoa; phylum Arthropoda; class Insecta; order Hymenoptera; family Formicidae; genus Harpagoxenus; species Harpagoxenus sublaevis. The sequence continues at coordinate 64,069 of JASTWR010000507.1, read as the reverse complement.
CATTTCCTGCGATCTGGAAATTTCCACTTACAAACGTCGATAATATAATAATATCACGTCGCTGAATTTTCGACGGCGCGATTCGTTCGCATTTGCGATCTTCTTCCGTGCTTCCATGTTATGCATATTTCTATCTATCCTATTGCCTGCGTTACCGCGATTTACGCTTTTCTCCCTATCGCGCGCACAAATCTCGCGTATCATTGCCCCGATCGCCTCGGGCTTACACCATGATGTTATGCGGGTACCTACATGTAGATTCGCGAATTCAATTCCGGACTATTGGCTTGACGCAACGAATTTGCCGCGCGCCGCATGCACCCTAACTTTATCAACCCGTGGGCCTCTTGCACACCCACGCGAACAATTTGCATACGCTGAGGCGCATGCACGTCCATGTCGCGCGTACTTAGTTGCGCGCCGCTGGTACCTGAGCTCGCACCTTGAAGCTGCGTTTATTTCGTTCCCTACGGGATGGCACGATCGATCGTCGCGACCTTTGACCTCACCGCATTCAACTCACCGCGCCCTGCCTTATCTGCCCCGCGAACGTTATGGCAGTGTCCTTGAGCCTCGTTTAAATGTCTCGCGCGCTTTTACTCTCAAACGCGAGGCCGCGCAATCAATTCGAGGCGCGTCCACCGTGTGACAGTGGGACCTCGTCGGGTGTGTTACCACGGTCCCCCCGAAGCTGTCCGTCATGTCCGTTTCACCGGATATATCCCGCGCATCTATCTGTCCGCGCGCTCCTCCGATTTTCATAGGACCATCGTGAACGTTTATCAATGGTGCCAGGGAACATGCACCGTATGCGTTTATGCTCGAATATAACTCGCGCTAGGAATTCACCGCGCGTCTCCTATCTCGCGTCGCGGATTGATCGATTGCATTTTCGTGTTACCCGCTCGCGCATCTCATCGCGGTCGCCATCTTGAATCTGGTCGATCGCGAAATCATCAACGTCTTTAGAATTCGCGTATACCAGATTTACCTCTACGGTACACTCAATATATCTATTTAACTTATCTATTCCTACATGGAAGCAGGGAAATGATGACTCGGTATATCTGGGATTACCATGTCTTAATAAACATTTATTACTTTTCAAGCACGACATGATATGCATATGGGCATCTATAAAATCCAAAACAAAAATGCATATGTGTATACAAATGTATGTCTCCATAAGGGAAACAGGATGCCGTTATTTTATTCAAAGCTGTAAGTCAACTAGTCTATTTGAGATGGATATCATGCGCACTCATTGTATTCGCATAGCTGAAAAGGAAATCGAAACTTTATTCAATGTTAACGTGGCTTTATCGCCCGACAAATAATATTTTGCACCCTTGACAATCTTATATACTAGACGCAAAACTTATCTAAGTGTCCGCACGCTTGTCTTATAACCTAAGCGCAAAAAAAAATAAATAATAAGAAAAAGTTATGGTAATTATGCATATTAAGACCCCACTCGCCAATGACCTTGACCTTGACATATGTTGTCAAGGTCACACTCCTGAGTGACCTTCAGAAGGTTCTAGCCGGCGGTCATTGTTTACTAAAAAGTTATTAACAAAAAAGGATTGAAAATATAACAGTTATTTTGAGTACTAATAGACATAAATGACTAATATTTATGTGGAAATAGTACATGTATGAACGAAGGAAAGTTAGTTAAAGTAGCGAATTGTTGGTATATTGAAAGAAAAGTTAAAGCAGAGAATAGAGAGTATGTGCTTCAACTTACAAAGCACATACTCGTAAAGCGCGTCACTAACCTATAGATTAGTGGGGCGCTTTACAAGTGTGTGCTTTGTATGTGCTTCAACTTACAAAGCACATTCTTGTAAAGCGCGTCACTAACCTATAGGTTAGTGGCGCGCTTTATAAGTATGTGCTTTGTATGTGCTTCAACTTAGAAAGCACATACTTGTAAAGCGCGTCACTAACCTATAGGTTTAGTCAATAACCAACTATTATCTGCTTTAACAAAGATTTAACATGCTTTTGCCATGATTAAAGTAGAGAATACTTGTATTCACGCTTTCTAATATACATAAAATAGTGTATATACTTTTTAATATATCAACTATTCTCTGCTTCAAATAACTTTCCTTTCAATATACCAACAATTCACTGCTTTAAATAACTCCCCACCAAAGTTTTTTTGTTTTTAACTTTATAATAAACAATGCCCGCCAGCTAAAACCTTCTGAAGGTCACTCAGGAGAGTGACCTTGACAACATATGTCAAGGTCAAGGTCGTTTATGCTTTTCAATACTCAAAATAACTGCTATATTTTTCAAACTTTTTTGTTTATAACTTTTTAATAAACAATGACCGCCGGCTAAAACCTTCTGAAGGTCACTCAGGAGGGTGACCTTGACAACATACGTCAAGGTCAAGGTCATTGGCGAGTGGGGTCTTAATATGCATAATTACCAAAGTGATTTACGCGCACGCACGCTAATCTTACTAACTAAACGCATTAACTTAACCTATGTGTCGCACATAATTCCGCTGGGATTATGGGTTACACTTTTTTATCGCCTTGAGGGTGAAGGGGGGGGGGGGCATTGGACGGCGTCCTCTTCTTCCTTGTCGCCGGCCTTGGCGTCGCCTACGCGCTGGCTGCGACGCTGCTCCTCCTTCGTATCTGACTCGCGCACCCGCTGTAGCTTCACTCTCAGGTGCGCTGCTGACTCGACCCTCGTCACCGTTGGCTTGATTTGCACCGGAGTGGCCGGTGTGGCTGCGCCGGCTGCGTCCCGCTCAGTCGACCCTGTTGTTGGAGGGCCGTCTGAAACTGACGGTTTCAAGGTGACTACCTATTTCTCGCTATGTGTTATTTTAGGTACCCTAACCAGGCGGAAAGTAATTTTCTCACGACTCACTGTTTTAGATTCGTTTTTATCAACGGTCGCCACTCGGTTTAACCGTGTCTACCGAGAAGGTAAGTATATTGTCCACAGACCTTTCGTAGATTGATTTTGAATTAACTCTGCTTTTCTCTGTTTCAGGTTCCCCTCGGATGCCGGATGGACCCCGCTGCCCACTGGATTGCCGTCGTCGCTGAATCGCCGCCGCCTCTGGAACGCCGTCGCCGCTGGATCGTCGGATTGTTGTTGGACAGGGATGTAACGGACCCCGTGTCAACCGATTTATTTTCAGGGAAATATTTCACAGGAAAATAATTTTATATTCACAGACACTTTGTTCTGCTTTTAACACTGAATTTATTTCTATTTCAGATTACACACAATATGGATACGCGTTAGCGCTCACAAAATGGCCGTCCGTTGCCACGTAGGCTGGCCGGATATACGCGCCGGCTTTTAGTCGAACGCTAGAATGTTATTAATTATCAATGCGATTATAACTCGTGGTTCGTCGCAACTCGCTAACGCTGTTTAATATTCGCGCATGTCGATATCCGCTCAAAACTGTCGCGCGTAATTATCGATCGCCGCACTACTCCGATTTTACACACGCGTGAATCGTCGTTAATTACTGTTCTCAAATGTTCAAATAAAGATGTTATTAATTATCACAACTCGCGTTATCTCGATTCGCGGTTGTTCACTCGTTAGCGATGTCACGCCTCGCTCGCGGGTTATCTCCGGTTTTATAATAGAGAGACACTAGCACGTCCGCACGCTAGGACTCTCCCGGATCGAAGACCCAGATCTCTGCTCCGTAACCGTTGTCGGAGCCCTTCGCGTCTGCGCGTCAGTATCCCCTACTCCGGAACACTCGCATTCCGATGTCCGTTTCGCGTAAACATGTTTTCGGAGCTATCCCTACTCCGAAGCCTTCGCATTCCGATGTCCGCTCACGAAAACATGTTTGTCGGAGCGCTCGCATTCCGATGGTCGTTTATAAAAACTTGTTTTTCTGTAGGAATTTCCAAATGCGTATTTCCGTGTTTTGGAAATTTCTACGTACATAATCTGAAATATATCTCGTCGCTCGCTTTAAGACGATATTCTTCGTTCGTAATCGCTATACTCTTCCATGCTTCCATAATATAGCTATTCACACGATTGTCTACTCTTGCTGACGCGAATTTCGATTTCCGCTTGGCGCGCGCGCATGAATCTCGCAAGCCGCTGCATCTATCGACTCGCGATTTGCTCTTTCCCGTTATTCGGATGCTTCTATGCACTCCTAAATGATGCTCATTAACTTTTCAATTTGTCGCATCGAGATTCGTGCGCGCCGCACTGGCCGCTATTATAATGACTCGTGAACATTCGTTCCGCTCGCGCGAGCATGTCGCGCATGCCCTAGCACGCCTGTGACCTTGTCGCACGAAATTAGCTGCGCGCCGCTATGGCTCGAATATATTTACTGAAATTAGGTTGATCGGCCCTCCGCCGACACTATGAATGCAATAATGACGGTCTATATGCCCTTTGACCCGCGCGCATGTAACTCCCTACGCTTCGTGGTTTCGATCATGCCGTTGATAAGGTAGTGCTCCAGGGTCATCCCTGGTTACTCCGAATATCTCGGTTCTGGGGTATGAGGCCGCGCATCGATTTTGGCACGCGTCCGTCCGATAATGTTAAATCCTTATCAGACATGCTATTTGGGTCCCCCTCAGGGCCTTTCGTCACTCGGCATACGTCTCCGTCTCTCGCGTAAGCAATTCGGTGCGCGCGCTTCCGGTTACGCGAATCCCGATATCACCGCGTTTCCGGCGTGTCCTCTGACTCGGTCAACGCGCAAACATCTCGACTCCTTGCATGCGTTACGAATTCGGTGCGCGCCTCCGCTTCTCGTCGCTGATTGGCCGATTGCGTATTGCAACGCGCTCTCCTGTCTTTCGAACGCGCCCGTTATCTCTGATTTGTCACGTTTTAATCAATTATAGTTAAATATCTCTTACAATGACTCGAAATTCTTATCCGCGGATTCGTTCTCGTTTTGATCGCCTCGATTGATTCAATTCAAATAGCTTTCACAATGACTTTACTTTTTACTCGCGTCTATCAATAGTTCTATCATCGCGCGTATGGAAGCAGGGAAGATATTTATTCATTGCGCTTATCGTGGGATACTGAAATGCATATATTTTATTAATCCTCTTTGTACAATATCATCTCACGATGCCTGTCAAGATTCCATGCGCTATACGTCACTCTCTCGTTCGCGCATTCATCCACACATACAAACAAAATTATACTTTTATTCGAGCCTACAAAAGAAAATGTGTTTTTACTTAATCTCAATTCGCTCGCAAACTTAACCTGTGATTATTATTATATATTTATACGCTCGCAATACTTAATATCTATTCTTAATCCTAAACGCTTATATACACTTGTCCGCTGGGTCGAGGGTTACAATTCTCGTTTGTCGCCAGGGTGTTTTGGAAGGCGTTGGGCGGCGTCCTCTTCGGCTCCGCTCCCGCTCCTTGAGTCACTCCTGGATGTCCCTCGTGAAACTCGTTCTAGGCGCACCTTGAGTTGTGCGTGCTGATCTGTCACTACCCGCGGCCTCTCCGGCTCCATCGATGCCCTCTGCTTGGCCGCTGCACTGCCTGGCGGAGACTTTGAAACAGACGGTTTCAAGGTGACTACCTATTTCTCGCTATATGTTGTTTTAGGTACTCTAACCAGGCGGAAAGTAATTTTATCACGACTCACTGTTTCAGATTTCGTTATATCAACGGTCGCCACTCGGTTTAACCGTGTCTAACCGAGAAGGTAAGTATATTGTCCACAGACCTTTCGTAGATTGATTTTGAATTAATTCTGCTTTTCTCTGTTTCAGGTTCCCCTCGGATGCCGGATGGAACCCGCTGCCCACTGGATCACCGCCGCCGCTGGATCGCCGCCGCCTCTGGAACGCCGTCGCCGCTGGATCGCCGGATCGTCGTTGGACAGGGATTTCAAGGACCCCGTGTCAACCGATTTAATTTCAGGGAAGTATTTCACAGGAAAATAACTTTATATTCACAGACACTTTGCTCTGCTTTTAACACTGAATTTATTTCTATTTCAGATTACACACAATATGGATACGCGCTAGCGTTAACAAAATGGCCGCTCGATGCCGTATGGCTTGCCGGAAGTTCGCTTCGCGCATTTACGAATATTAATATCCAATTGTTCGTCGCCGCGATAATTGTTCATTAGCACTATTTATACGCGCGCTCCTGGTCGCTGATTTCCGATCGGTTTTATTCACAATTGCGTTAGCTTGGCCAATCGAAAAAATCACCGCGTGTTATCGCCAATTGCTGCTCCGATTTACTTCGATTCGTGACTACGAGTTTTCGCGTTGACTATGCACTTAGTTACTCTTTACGACTCTACTTCACGGTCGTCATGAAAGACATTGAATGGAAGAACGTGACAGACGGTTTGTCTTTACTTTTACTCTTTACGGGTTCTCGCACCGCGTCGCGGGTTAAGTCCTGGTTGTTACGTGAGAGCATGTACGACACGTCCGCACACACGAAGCTCTCCCAGGCAAAGACCATGATATTCGTTCGTTTCCTTACTCGGAGCGCCTCGCACCTGCGCAGTCGTCTCCCTACTCCGGAGCACTCGCATTCCAACGCTCGCTCCGCGCAAACATGTTTGTCGGAGTAATCCCTACTGCGGGCCGCTCGCATTCCAACGCTTGATAGAAAAACTTGTTTTTCTGTGGAGACTACCAGGCCGCTTCGCACTTCCTGCGATCTGGAAATTTCCACTTACAAATGTCGATAATATAATAATATCACGTCGCTGAATTTTCGACGGCGCGATTCGCTCGCATTTGCGATCTTCTTCCGTGCTTCCATGTCATGTATATTCCTATCTATCCTATTGCCTGCGCTACCGCGATTTACGCTTTTTTCCCTATTGCGCGAACAAATCTCGCGTATCGTTGCCCTGATTGCCTCGGGCTTACACCATGATGTTATGCGGGTGTCTACATGTAGATTCGCGAATGCAATTCCGGACTATTGCCTTGACGCAACGAATTCGCCGCGCGCTGCATGCACCCTAACTTTATCAATCCGTGGGCCTCTCGCACACCCACGCGAATGATTTGCATACGCTGATGCGCATGCACGTCCATGTCGCACGTACTTGGTTGCGCGCCGCTGGTACCTGAGCTCGCACCTTGCTGCTGCGTTTATTTCGTTCCCTACGGGATGGCACGATCGATCGTCGCGACCTTTGACCCGCGCGCATTCAACTCACAGCGCCCTGCCTTGTCTGCCCCGCGGACGTTATGGCAGTGTCCTTGAGCTTCATTTAAATGTCTCGGGCGCTTTTACTCCCGAACGCGAGGCCGCGCAATCAATTCGGGGCGTGTCCGCCGTGTAACGGTGGGACCTTGTCAAGTGTTTTACCACGGTACCGCCGAAGGTGTCCGTCGTGTCCGTTTCACCGGATATACCCCGCGCATCTATCTGTCCGCGCGCTCCTCCGATTTTCATAGGACCATCGTGAACGTTTATCAATGGTGCCAGGGAACATGCACCGTATGCGTTTATGCTCGAATATAACTCGCGCTAGGAATTCACCGCGCGTCTCCTATCTCGCGTCGCGAATTGATCGATTGCATATTCGTGTTGCCCGCTCGTGCATCTCCATCGCGGTCGTCATCCTGAATTTGGTCGATCGCGAAATCATTAGCCTTTTCAATTCTGAGTGTACCAGCTCTACTTCGACAGTGATTTCAATATATCTGTTTGTAACGATGCACCCCTGAAAATGCATCGTTCCGGCCGTTCACCAGCCGAGCCGCCCGACCGACCATCTGTCGGGCGAAGAACGGGGGCGGAATGCCCCCACATATTTTTTAAACTGTACAAAGTCGGCGCACTCGCCGCCGGATATCGATTCGGGACAAACGGATCGATATCCGTAAGCGCCCGAACAATATCGAGCGCGTTCGCGACGCCGGAGCGTTCGGCGCCCCTACTCCGGCCCGACATCCCCGCCACGTGCGGCTCCGCGTAAGCGATACCCCCGCTACCGAAATAACGAGCCCGGGGGGTATAAAAAGGCAACGAATTTGCCTAATTAGGAGACTCCGTCGTGAGCCAGCAATCCGACCAGACCTGTCCGCTGCTCACGACTTCCCGTCCCGATCCTGCTCCTTGCAAATCACCAGCCGTGTCGACGAGGTTGAGAGTACTCAGTCTCTATTCGGGAGTTCCCGTACGCCGACACCGCTGTCCTGAGTCCCGGTAATACCGGCGAGGTTGAGTGTACTCGTCTCTTCCGAGAGTTCTCGGTAACCGGTATCGCCGTTTATCGCACACGAACACAGTGGGACGGGAGACCCGAAAAAGTGGCCAAAATTAATAAAGTAAACTAATCTCTTTCAAACACGTACCCTATAGGTTTTTTGGGTCGCTGATTCCGAATCTGATGTCAAAAATTGCAAATTCAAAATGGCGGATCCAATATGGCGACTGAAACTACTTTTTTCGATCGAATATGCATGAAAATCGGTACTAAGGGGTTTTCGGGGTCGCTGATTCCGAATCTGATGTCAAAAATTGTAAATTCAAAATGGCGGATCCAATATGGCGACCGAAACTATTTTTTTGGATCGAATATGCATGAAAGTCGGTGCTAAGGGGTTTTTGGGGTCGCTGATTCCGAATATAATGTCAAGAACTGTAAATTCAAAATGGCGGATCCAATATGGCGACCGAAACTATTTTTTTGGATCGAATATGCATGAAAGTTGGTGCTAAGGGGTTTTTGGGGTCGCTGATTCCGAATATAATGTCAAGAACTGTAAATTCAAAATGGCGGGTCCAATATGGTGACCGAAACTACCCTTTTGGATCGAATATGCAAGTCGGTACTAAGAGGTTTTCGGGTCGTTGATTTCGAATGTAATGTCAAGAACTGTAAATTCGAAATGACGGATCCAATATCGGATTCGGCGACCGAAATTAACATTAATTATCGGTTCTTGAAACTCAGTACTTAAATTGTAGTCAAAATATGGGATACTTTTTTAATGCGAGTCCCTTGTTTCTCACAATTCTTGATGGTTTTTTCCTGCGAGTCTCCTTAAGCCTTTTCTATGACGAATACTCTTCTTCTGATAACTGTATTTCATCTAAGTTTGATATGAATTCTGAAAAACCAGATAAATCTTCCTGAAGTTCATCTTCAGAAGTAATACTGCTTGTTGCATCTATATTAGGAATTGCAAAAAGCTCTACAACATCTGGGGGGAGGGGCAGTCGTTTCTGGTTTTTAATCCGCTTTTCAAGGCTTATGGATGACACTACTGGATCTGAAGTGTCCATTACGCGGTAAAAGATATCTTTAAGATTTGTTTCACGATTGTTTTCTACTGTGATCCCTCCTATATCTCTTGTAGTCTTTGTTCCTGGCTTCCGAAGCTTCTTCGCCAAGCATTCCGACAGGCAATAAGCTTGTTGAAATAATTTCGGCATCGTGCATCAAGATCTTGTGCACTGTTGATGGCATTGGATACCATGGATAGCATGTGACATATAGCTCAGCTGTAGCATGGCATAATTTTTCGAAACGATTCGGATCGAGTGGAAGCTGGCAAGATAAAGCAATAAGAATTGTTTTGAATTTGTGTATTAACTGGCGATCCAGATTAAGACAATCAGCAACAAATCTGAATTTTCGAAAGCTCGACGGGCTGTGTTTCCATCATTGCTGGTTCCGCTTCCTCCAGATTTGGGCTTATCAACTCTCAATCCTAGCTTTTCCCAAATAATATTTTGGACCACTTTCTTTCTTACAGCAAATTCTTTTTTATCTTCTGCTGATCGTACTTGCCATTTATTAATGGTGATTCTATAAAATATATGAAGGCAGCATTCAAAAAATCTAATCCACGCATGAAGTGGACTAATTCCGTGCTGCAATGATTGATGATCAGCCAGGAACGTTCCTTTGTCTTTATTTGATAGATCATTGAATTGTTTAGGCGTTGCATGACAAATTGGACAACTCTGAGATGATTTGGTATTAGTAATAGCGTTCAGCACTTTACCGTCGATTAAAGTCAATAGCATAGAAAAATGAACACGTATGATACAATCTTCCACGACAACTTCAAAAATGTTCAGTTCTTTTATTTGGTCCTCTATCAACTGTTTTTGTCTCAGGATAACATCAATGGATTCTTTCACAAATTCAAGTTTTATCGGGCGACAAAATCTTGAAGATTGTGATGCTCGATTATTCTACAGTATAAGACCAGTCGACGTGGCTAACCGAAGAGGAATGACAGTAGTCGCGAATAAACTTTCGTCACTCATATTTTCTTTGTTTTGCCATCTTTGTTGGTAAGCCGAATGTCCTGTACTTCCATCGAATCCCCAAGTACACGTTAGCACACTGTCAACTTCCATACAGTCAGTTCTTCTCAGAGTTTGAAGTATGACTGCGGCTTGCATATCAATAATGCGTTTCGCAGTGTGATTTAAAAGTGGCTGGAGCGCTACTTCAGCTACATTTTCGTAAATCGAGATTGTTTCTTTCGGTGGCCTACATTTTTCCTTAACTGCCCTGACATCACTATAATTTGGCCAGATATCTGCCCCGCAAGACTTTGATTCTAAGCGCATATTTAAATAAGTGCTTTTGGAAAGATGATTATCTAATATGAATGCCAAGCCTTCTTCGGGAGTTTTTTTGGTTATTGTAATGGTCGATGTATCCAGCAATTTTCTTACTTTTGCAGGACGTTGTGGACTTTTCGAAATTTCCTTCAGAATTGCATTTAAGTCTTTGTGGCCCGATTGCCTTGCCGCATGACGACAAGCCATTACAATTCTTAAAGGATTATGTTTACATTGGGCACTAATCTTAGCAGATTCTTGTCGTTGCGAGCGCTTAGATTTATCTTCGAATTCTATAGAAGGACGACCAGGGCGTATTTCAGCAGAGAGCTTTTCTACATTAATTTTATTTAGATCAGGAATTTTGAACTCGGAATTTAACCATTCCTTATTTAGCAGATTAAATCTTTCTCTTATTCTCCTAGCAGCTACGAATTTTTTATTGCGCTTTGACAGAAGCGCGCTGACAGTCTTTCTTAACTTTTGTAGATCTTCTGGCAGTACATCCCCTATATTAACTTTTAATTTTGATAATATGTACAATACACCAGATTCTCTTTGATTATTATTATTTTGAATTATATCTAAAATCTCTTGTTTTGTTATCGTCATTTTTATAAACGGTCACTTAAAACAGTTTCGGAATTACAGGCTCTTTGTCATAGAAAGGGTACAGAAATAATATATATATATATACACGTACAAATACAAATAATAAAAATAATAAGAAAAAATAATGAAAAGAATAGCAAAAAGAAAAAAAAGAATCGCAAAAACGATAAACTTGAGGAAATTCGATTTCACTCAATACTTAAAACTGCATCTATGCCTATGCTGAGTGGGAATGCCGATTGGCACGGATTGGTACTTTATATATTATTAAAGGCGCTCGCTCTATTGTTCAATATAATAGACGTCCGAACTAAGGTGCAGATAAAAGCACATTGAGAATGGCATACCGTTACGCATTACGTGACAACTCGGGTATACCACTATTTAGAGTACTAGAATATCTAGACATCAGAAACCTTTCGCTGCGCTTTGCTCGTTTGCGCCGTGCAGTGCAAGTGTTGTCAGAATGAAAATGCGGCTCATCCGAAAGTCGGGTAGCCGGTAGTGGGGAATCCAGTGTCGCCAGATCGAGAGCCACTCAAAAGCCGGCGCGCGGTGGGGATACGCGATCGAAGAAAAAGCACGTATGTGTGAGCTCCAAGCACCTATATGTGCTTTCTTTTTGTGTGCGTATCCCCACTATCCGATTTTTGGGTAAACAGCCACTTTCTGCCATTAGATGCCGCGCTATTTTAAATTAAAAAATTTGAATATCATATTTGTAATCGGCGTCCTCGAAAACCTCTGATAAAAAATTTGCTTAAAAATTGTTTTTTTTGCACTTCTCGTCCGCCATGTTAAACCCGCCATTTTGAATTTATTGTTCTTGACATCAGATTCGGAATCAGCGATCCCGAAAACCCTTTAGTACCAATTTTCATACATATTCGATCCAAAAAAGTACTTTCAGTCGCCATATTGGATCCGCCATTTTGAATTTGCAATTTTTGACATCAGATTCGGAATCAGCGACCCCAAAAACCTATAGAGTACAGGTTTGAAAGAGATTAGGTGACTTTGGCCACTCTTTCGGATCTCCCAGCTTACTGTGGCGTGCGCGTGCTGATCGATGCCTTGCGATCCGTTCAATGACGAATTTCTTCAAAGAATATGAATTCGAGCAAAAGTGTGCCGATTTTTCTTGAAGCGCATATTTTGAGGAATCCAATGATACCTTGATTTTTCTGATCGGATGAGTTGCCGCAAGTTGCCGCGATTCGGAAAAAATCAAAATGTTCGAAAATCCGATAATAATATACAATTCTCATGTTTCGGAATTATACTTCCTTTTTTTTTTGAAGTACAGGCATTTTTCATGAATAGTCAATGTGCAAGTAGTGTAATAAAGCGAAGAAATTTTAAAAATTCTGGTAAATACATCATAAATAATTAATTAATTGAATGAATGATTCGTTATTCTGTCATGCAAAATATTGACTTCAAATCGTTATCAAATAAATGGCTTTTATTTAATTGTTATAAAACTTTCAAAATAAGTACTTTATGTTGTCTACATAAAGAAAAAAAATGTATCTGGTCTGATTTTTGAAGTCGACTTTTGGCCACTTTTTCGGGTCTCCCGTCCCACTGTGACGAAGTCCACGTTTCGTACAAGAGCGTTCTCTGTACGCCGGGCGTACCCGGCCGTGGTCTTTTCCCTTGACGTGCACTGGACGGAGCGTGCTCCGTCCTGCCGGGTGTCCCCGGTTGCCGTCTCCGTGTACTGTGGAGGAGAGTACTCCTCCCAGTCGGGTGTTCCCGATTACACGCAGCTTCCTGACAGCTTGTCAAGATCCTCGCACAGCGTATCCACACGCCATTATAACGCGCTCGTCCGTACAGCCCCGCGTGCTGTACCCGCCTCGCGCTAATACCGCGCCCCTAAGCATTCCGCGTACCGTACACGCCTCACGCCGTCCTAAGGCATTTACGCGAATCTCCCAAATTAGGCGCCGCCTACTTACCGCGCTACTTTCACTTTTCGCGACGCCCCACGCGGACTATCGACCGCGCCCATCGACCGCAAAACAAAGCGTCCCGTCAGCTACCGCCGTAGGCCCGTTACGTAAATCCGGGAAACTATCGTGCATCGCCGTGCGATCACCTCGCACGTATATTGTAAAGCGAACTAACACTTGTATTAACAACGCGACATTTTCTATACATTGTAACAGCGATACTGAGGCTGTCGCCTCATCTAAATATTGTAAATCCAATAACTTCAGTTTATAATAAACCTGCAGTAGTTATCAGATACCGATATCTCGTCTCTTCCTCCGCGCCTCTTTCTCGACCCTGACCAGCCGCGAGCTAAGATCCGAGCATCGGGAAAACAGGTTGTTTTATGTTTAACCTATCTATCTCTACATGGAAGCAGGGAAATGATGACTCGGTATACCTGGGATCTCCATGTCTTAATAAACATTTATTACTTTCAAGCACGACATGATATGCATATAGGCATCTATAAAATCTAAAACAAAAATGTATATGTGTATACAAATGTATATCTCCATAAGGGAAACAGGATGCCGTTATTTTATTCAGAGCTGTAAGTCAGATAGTCTGTTTGAAATAAATATCATGCGCACTCATTGTATTCGCATAGCTGAAAAGGAAATCGAAACTTTGTTCAATGTTAACGTGGCTTTATCGCCCAACAAATAATATTTTGCATATCAATACAAAGGAAATAGCCATACGGTCCAAGCTAGGAATCTTAGGCAGCTCAATATAATTATTCTCTATATGTATTAATACGCGTATTTTCCAACATATTAAACTGCGTGCCGATTATTTGTCGGACTTAAAACACAGCTATTGTTGGAACATTAGAATTTCCCTCTCCCTTCCCCAATTAAATCGATATCGATTTAATAATTAAAATCACTGTAAAAACTTATTGCGAAAAATATTACCCCAGCCAGGGTTCGAACCTGGAATCTCCCGCATTCCGTTCGGGTGTCTTAACCAATTCGACTACCGGGGCATGTGGTAATATTTATCACAATAACCGGATAACAATAATTTGAACGTCTTTCTCAGGCGACGTGAATAAACAATATACATATTAAGACCGATAAGATACAAATCAATACAAAGGAAATAGCCATACGGTCCAAGCTAGGATCTTAGGCAGCTCAATATAATTATTCTCTATATGTATTAATACGCGTATTTTCCAACATATTAAACTGCGTGCCGATTATTTGTCGGACTTAAAACACAGCTATTGTTGGAACATTAGAATTTCCCTCTCCCTTCCCCAATTAAATCGATATCGATTTAATAATTAAAATCACTGTAAAAACTTATTGCGAAAAATATTACCCCAGCCAGGGTTCGAACCTGGAATCTCCCGCATTCCGTTCGGGTGTCTTAACCAATTCGACTACCGGGGCATGTGGTAATATTTATCGCAATAACCGGATAACAATAATTTGAACGTCTTTCTCAGGCGACGTGAATAAACAATATACATATTAAGACCGATAAGATACAAATCAATACAAAGGAAATAGCCATACGGTCCAAGCTAGGATCTTAGGCAGCTCAATATAATTATTCTCTATATGTATTAATACGCGTATTTTCCAACATATTAAACTGCGTGCCGATTATTTGTCGGACTTAAAACACAGCTATTGTTGGAACATTAGAATTTCCCTCTCCCTTCCCCAATTAAATCGATATCGATTTAATAATTAAAATCACTGTAAAAAATTATATTGAGCTGCCTAAGATCCTAGCTTGGACCGTATGGCTATTTCCTTTGTATTGATTTGTATCTTATCGGTCTTAATATGTATATTGAATATTTTGCATACTTGACAATCTTATATACTAGACGCACGCTAATCTTATAAACTAAACGCAAAAAAAAATAATAAGAAAAAGTTATTTACGCGCACGCACGCTAATCTTACTAACTAAACGCATTAACTTAACCTATGTGTCGCACATAATTCCGCTGGGATTATGGGTTACACTTCTTTATCGCCTTGAGGGTGAAGGGGGGGGGGGCATTGGACGGCGTCCTCTTCTTCCTTGTCGCCGACCTTGGCGTCGCCTACGCGCTGGCTGCGACGCTGCTCCTCCTTCGTGTCTGGCTCGTGCATCCGTTGCAATTTTACTCTTAGCCGCGTCGCTGACTCGACCCTCGTCACCGTCGGCTTGATTTGCACCGGTGTGGCCGGTGTAACTGCGCTGGCTGCGTCCCGCTCAGTCGACCCCGGTGTTGGAGGGCCGTCTGAAACTGACGGTTTCATCCTCCCCGTCAGCTTCGGGGAGGGAGGCACGACCGACCTGGAGCTGCTCTTACGGCCCTTTGTTCCGGCGCGCTCGCGCATCGCCGCTCGTTCCTGTGAGCGCCGTTTCCGGTAGTCCTCGTTCATCTCGTGGCAAAGCAGTTGATTTTTCCGCTTTGCCGCCTTAGCCGCTGCTCTCTCCGATGGCGCCGTCACCTGCAGCTCGTCGCCCGTCTCGCTCTCGTCGTAGCTACTTTCCCGCGGTTCGTCTCTCTGCGATCCTTCAATTGTGGCTTCTCGCTGTCGCTCGTGTTTTGACGCTCGTTCGGTAGGACTCACTACCTCCGGCTCGTCCGACGCGTTTCCCTCGGGCTCGGCATCGCTGATTTCCGAGATCGTGTCCAGCTGTTCGCGGATACTCGGATCGCCGATGGATAGCGATGTTCCTTCCGTAACCTCCAAGCCGTACGGTCCAAGACGTTCTGGCCTGAACTTTGTCCTCTCGTAAACTGCGGGATTTCTCTCGCCGTACAGGTTCATGCTCGGTAGGTCCACCTGTACGCCCACGCTGTGCAAAGATTCGGCGTTCTCCGAGGTTACCTCGTCGCGGTCGGACTCTCTCAACTGGGTGGCTGCGTCTCGTCCCGACAACACGGTTGTTGGTGTCGCCGTTATCTCACCCCCTCGGAACGTGAGAGTGATCTTGAATGGCCGGTCGACCATCTGTTGCGTCGACACCGCCAAATTCACCAACGCGATCTGCGTCATGTCGTCCGGGTCGCGTACCTCGATGTCCCTCAGGAGGCTCACCTGCCTACTGAGCGCCATCTCGCATTCCGCGATCTCCCGTATCGCCTCCATGGCCAGTTCCTGGTCTTCTTCTACCAATCGTGGATCGATCTCCTCGATTTCCGGCAGGGTAGCAAAGTATTCCTCCATCATCGCGAGGCTTTCACGGGGCCGGTGATATTGGTCTCGTCTCCGACGGTAGTCGCGCGCACAATCTATGATCGCACGTAGGCCTCGTCGCGATTCTCGGTCACCTGCCGACATCGTAATCGCACTCACGCACGTTCGATCCATATCGCTTTTTGTTTCGCGCCGCGTACTTTTCCGCGATCGTTCGGTCGATGCACTTCTGCTTGATGGTCTGCTCTTCCCGCTTTCCGTTATGCCACAATTATGACGCCACCTCGCGTCGTCGTCGCTGCTGGGCTGATTCGCAACGCGCGCCGTGCTCTGATTGGGCGCTCGCGCTGCGGCGTTCGATTGGTTGTTTGCCATACTTCTCTTCCTCGGTTTCGCATTTTTGCGCGAAATTCGTATCTCCGGGCTACAATAATGCTTCTCCTTCTCTCTTGTGTATAAAATCTGACTTTTTTCTTCTCTCGTGGATCTCCACGATAAAATTTTTTAGGCGTATCGCTGATCTCTCGCGGCATTCTGAGCATATTGATACTCGCATCTGCTAATTGTCCGTCTTCCTTACAGGTTTTCTCAGTCCGCGCTGAATCGCTGACTCCCGCAGGCTCGCCATTATTTTCGTTGCATCTGCTTGCAATTCCTCTGCCTTCATCCGCTGAGTTTGAACGCTCTTCACTCCCCGTCATTCCTGACGGTTCTGACTCGTTTTCAGGTATCTCCATCTCTGGATTTTCTTCGTCATCGATAAGTATAATTTCCTCCGTTTTGACTTCTACTGACTCTTGTCTTTTATTTTTCAGATCTCCGCTGGATTTTTCATCAGAAATCTCATCTTCATCATTGTCCGACGTGGCTGTTATTATGCTCATCCACCTCAGGTCATTGTTACTGCTGCTGCTACGGATACTGATCACATCCACCTCTTCGCTGGTGTCTCTTATCTCGATCGGTCCAGGTTCGTCGATCGATCGTGATTCGTCATGATCATCTTCGCTCAGACTGATTATATCGTTGAGATTTTCCACTCGTTCGGCCGGTCTATCGGGCCGCTCTGACTCCCCGTCATTCGCTCTATTGTCAGCGTATTGACTTTCGGAGTCCGCTTCGTGGAAGATTCTCTCTTGTTCTCTCGTCCACGGATCATCATATGTATCCTCTCCGTCATTGTCCTCGCTTTCGGAGGATCGCTGTGACGCTTCATTTCCTCGTCCGATTCTCTCTCTGTTGTCGTTCACAGGGTGATCGTCTATCTCCTCCTCGTCGATGAACTCCCCGTCATCGCTGGAATCCTCGGGTTGGGACTCTTCTCGGAGTAGCGCATCGCGATGCGGTTTCAAATTCCGCGCATTCGCGGCGCATACTACCTGTCCGTCCATCTTCTCGATCAAATAAGCATTCGGTTTTATAATGCTCCTAATGCGATAAGGTCCTTCATATACCAAGTATAGCTTGCCAATGCGCTTTTTACTTGCGTCTGACAATCGATGCTGCTTCACCCAGACTATTTGTCCTTCGCGATACTCTGCCGTGCCGTGTTTATCGGCTTGTATCTTTCTCTTTCTCGCTGCCTCTTCGAGTCGATGCTTGGCTCCTTCGATCTTTTGTTCCCAGGTAATTTCATTATTCTCTAATGGGAATAAAGCTGGATCTAGTGTCGACAAATGTCCATTTTCGCCATCGTGAAGCTCGCTTGGCGTGTATCCGGTCGATGAGTGAGTTGTTTTATTCAACACTCTTTCCGCCCGGTGTACAATCCTACTCCACGCTTGGTGTCTACGGCTACTATACGCGCGCATTATCCTACCTAACTCGCGCATTACCCTCTCTACAGGATTTGATTGCGGATTATACGGCGTTGTTCTACGTATCTCGAATCCTTTGTTATACGCAAATCTCTCCCATCGTCGGGTTAAGAATTGACCCGCGTTATCTGTCAAAATCGTTTTCGGTATTCCTATTTTCGCGAAGAATTCGCTTTCTAATTTGTCTATAATCGTATCTAAACTCTGATCTGGTATCGGATATAATTTTACATACTTAGAAAATTGGTCCATGATAACCAATACGTATCTAAATCCTTGCTCTGTTCGCGGTAACGGTCCGAACAAATCTACTGATAACGTATTTCCTGGTGCATCGGGAAGCTGGTAATACTGCGTCCCTACTACCGCTCTTGTATAGAACTTTGTCGCTTGACACGTTACGCATGAGGCTACTACCTTTCGCGCTATTCTCGCGAAATTAAATCCGTGAAAATATCTCTTCATAAAGTCTATCACTTTGTCGGTTCCAAAGTGTATCAATAGTTCATGCGCTAACTTTGTAATCCGCCATGTCATTTTCTTAGGTAATACTATCCTGTCTCCATCAGGATATCTAACTCGCATAATTCCCTCTCTCTCATAAATTTCATTCGGGTTATCGATTGCCGCTTGTTGCAATCTTTCGTCTGTCTGCGCGATTTTAATAATTTTAATCCAGTTTGTCGTATTCGCAATTTGTTTCTCATCAGGTGATATTAACTTTTGTCGGGAAAGTGTATCAGCAATATTATTCTCTCTTCCCAGTAAATGATGTATTTCTAGCACAAATTCTTGTAGAAACGCGAACCATCTCGCGATTCTTCCGTTATTCTGTACGCATGTGCTCAGAAATTTTAAAGCTTGATGATCAGTGTGAACACGTATATGACGCCCTAACAATAGCGTATGCCATTTTCTTAGCGCCCATACAAGCGCTAGGCATTCTAAGTTGTGACGTGACATTGTCGCGTCTACCGCCCAGACGGTAGCTCGGCCGAGGGGAAGGTCGGGGATGGCGCCTCGACCGGAGTACGGGAGAGTTATTCGCGACTTAATTAATTTGCGAGCAAGCTTTGTAGATACGACAGGTGGTGCCGGAGCGGATGATCCACGGAAGACCGGTGTAACGACGTATGTCGCAACGAGGGAGAGAAGGAAGCTTGGGGAACGCTGAACGGAATGGCTGGCCGACGGGCGAGTCACTTGGGCCTACCGCCGCGGAGACGCGCAGAATGCCTCGCACATTGCACCCCGGGCCGTACCGTCACACAAGGAAGGGCGCGACACCGCGACCGCGGCGTGGGTAAGCGACCCGGACGCCTCCCCGACGATATCAAGGACACCGAGCAGCATAGCCATAGCCTGGCCAGCCGGGCTAAAGCTGAGAAGGGCCCACACCTGATGGCAGCCGATTCAAAGGATCGCGGGCAGGCAGAAAGCACTAGAAGCGGCGCCGCGAACACGGCGGCGCGCGCGACGGATCGGCGGGACGATACACCGCGAGCTTGGAGCGCATGCGCGGGGGCCCAACGTGATCTCGCCAGGCCAGCCGCTCTTCACTGTCGAGCGAGCGCTTATCGAGGAGCCATCCCCAGAACGCAGCCCCAAAAGAGCGAATCGGCCAAGCAGCGAGGCAACAGCGGAAAACTTGTAAGATCTCCACTCCGGTGCTACCGTATTTCCGTTGGCTCGATCTCGGCCACGGCATTAGACCATTGTTAGTAACCATTACCGATTAGAATACCGTTTTACTGATACCGACTTCCGTCGGAAATAACTTTGTGCTCGCGAGCCCGGCCGAGATCGTGCCTGGAAAGTATATTGTGAAGCCCTCCCCGGAAACTCTTGCGCGGCCGACAGTCATTCCGTGTTTCTCGTGTCGAAATCATGGTTTACCGTATCGCGTCCATTGTGTCGAGACTATCGTTGTCTCGCGTATATTACGTCGATTACCGCTGAGTGTCTTTCTTGTGTCGAGGTAGTAATGAGCGTACCGCGTTCAGTGTGTCGGGACTAACGGTATTTCGCGTTTAGTGTGTTAAAGACGCGATTAGCATCGCGTATCGTTGTCGCGCCCGTTCGGGGAAAATTCCACGGGCGAGCAGTGCGGTAACGCTCCCCGTGAGATATTGCGCCGCGCTCTCGCGCGCGCGTGAATTTGTGTGCGTACTCGAAAGGAGTCCCGCGGATACATTGTGTCGCCGGTGCATGCAAGTATCGTCGCGGTCTCTCGCCGGGGAAAGTGGTACGGGTGTATCACATTGTCGCCGTATAGAGATCATTTCGCGTCTACCGATTAGTTGACCGCGTGCGTGTGTCGTAGCTATCATTTCGCGTATGCCGATTAGCTACCGTGTAAAGTGTCGTCCGTTGGATTTGCGTTGGACAAATGTCGTTTTGTGTCTGCCGGTTAATTGCCGTATCCATTGTCGTTTGGCGTACGCCGCGAGCGGGGCGGCCGAGTGTGTGTGTGAGTCTAAGTGCGTGTGGGATAATTTGCGTGGCGGCGATTCGCGTACCGCGGGCATGCTTCTCGCGTAAGAGAACTTGTAGAGCATGAGACTCGCGTTTAACTCGTGTGAATGAGATGCGTGGCTGAGTCGTGTGTATGAGATTCACGTTCCGCGAGTAGTACGGTATCTTCGCGATTGCGAGTAAGGTGACGTGCGTTCGAGACGTTACTTCAAGCGGCGGTCGCCGGCGAGGCGGTCCGACTTCGCTTCACATTATTATCCTTTTGAAATATATGATTATTTATTATCTAATTTTGTGTTGATTGCGCTGCACTCCCTCTCCTACTCTCCTCACAACGAATAACGGAACCGACGCCCTGAGCTTGCGTTCGGGCTGTAGATGTTCATGTATCGAGTTGACGAAACGTGGTGCGCGTAATCGCACCTGGCGCCCATACGGAACGTTTAGCGAAAAAAATCTGTTACCGTAGATACCTCGAAGTAAGTCTATCGCGGATACCTCAGAGCTACCGTCTGTCCTTTTGTGAATTTGCGGCAGCGCCCCTTCGGCTGGCGAGACCGAAGGAAAACGGGTCGCAAACTCTGTTATAGTGTAATTTAACTCTGCGCCTTTTAAGCTTCTACTTGCATATGCTACAGTCTCTTTCTCCTCTAATCCTTCCTTATATTGATACAATCTAGCTCCTAGTCCAGTTCTAGCTGCATCAACAAAGATTCCGAACCTATATCCTTTTCTGATTAAATATAAATCTGGTGCTTCCTGAAATGCTGTCTTTATCTCGTTGAACGCATTCTGATGCTCATTGGTCCAGGTAAATTTCTGGCCCTTTTTTAATAAGCCTTCGAGTGGTCTCGTCAATCTAGCTAAATTCTTAATGAATCGCCTATCCCAGTTGACTAATCCTAGGAATGATTGTACATCTTTCTTTCTACGTGGTTTCTCAAAACATGCTACCGTTGCTCTTGTCTCCTCGTTTATCTCGGCTTTTATCTCATTAAACGTATGTCCTAAGAATTTTATTTCCTCTCTCAAGAATTCGCATTTATCTCTATTCAATTTGAAACCTACTGCTTCTAATTTCGTAAGAACTAAGTCTATATGATATAAATGTTCCTCTAGTGTCTCTGATGAAATCAAGACATCATCTAGGTAGATTGTTGTAAATTCGTTAACTCCTAGAGCATTGGGTTGGGGTTACGCAAACCCCCCCCTGGGGGGGAGGGGGGAGGTACCCTATATTGTAGTGCTTGACAAGAGAAGTTCAGTGGTGGTACTCTTCCTTGTTAACTCTCACCCGTTAGACCCCCAAGGGGGAAAATGTAAAGTAATTTATATAATAAATATTTGCACATTTAATCATTTTTTAACCCTCTACGGGTAGTGATTAAAAGTATATGTGGGGGGAGGCTATTGCCTACCCCTCACGCCCCTCTCCAAACCGTGTGGAACCCGCCCCCCGGCCACGTATGTACTTTGTAAGTTGTAAAGCGAGCTCCACCCACACAACAATCGGGTTGGGTTAGGTTAGTTTCTTTGGAAGTGGAGCCCCCCGCAGGGGGGCGGAACCTACTGCGTCCACGCACGCACTTCTCCACCCACACAACAATCGGGTTAGGTTGTGACCGGACACGGCCGTTTGAGAGTGTGGGAGTCGCGTAATTAATTCCAAAATCACGGTCGCCACTCGGTTTGACCTCTAACTACCGAGAAGGTGTGCTCGAGATATAATCTCTATTATATGTTAGGGTAATTTCTCCCCTCTGTTGCAGGTAGATGTCCCAGATGGATCATCACCGTCGTCGCCGCTTCCCCGGATCCTAGCTTCACCGCATACCAGGTAGCTGCTCACTGATGCCGGGTCCCCTGGATCCTCGCGTTACCGCATACCAAGTTACCGCTCGCATATATGCTCGAGATATAATCTCTAATATTAATTAGGGTAATTTCTCCCCTCTGTTGCAGGTGTGTATCCCCGATGGATCATCACCGTCGCTGCCGCTTCTCCGGATTCTAGCGTCACTGCATACCGGATAGCTGCTTACTGTTGCCGCGTCCCCTGGATCCTCGCGTCACCGCATACCAAGTTACCGCTCGCATGTATTAATTATTAACGTTTATTAAATATTCGCTTTGTGTTGTAGGTAGATGCCCAGTGGACCATCACCGTCGCTGCGCTCTCCGTATCGGATATCCTGCTGGCCTCGATTATTAACGATACTAATTTATTTTCTTCTGTTTCAGATTCCTGCCCAGGATGGATCGTCGCCGAAGATGAACTTCCCCGGAGTCTCGCTTCACCAAGGAGTCAATGGACAACGTTGTATCACCGCCGTGGGACAAGGTGAGTAGAAGGTAAGTACGTTAAATTAATCTTGAGACACGACTTTCACTAAAGACGAATTATTTATTATAAATCGTTAAGTACTTGTATTTGTTACAATGGTTTACTGCACGCACGCAATGTGTCGTTGTACAGATGGTAGCTATTACCGCTCGCTATTGTTGAACGAGAAATTTAACGCGCAATCACGCGGGAGTTACCGGTTGTTATATACAGTATGCGTAGACCGTCCGCACGCTACGACTGTATCCGATAGACTGCCTAGAGCAACGTTGCTCGCTGTGGCTCCCTACCACTCAAGCTATCCCCACTCATGGGTTGTTTTCGCAATCTCGCGATCACGCCACGCTGACGTCATACGTTTTTGCATGTTTTCGCACATGCCGACACGCTGTTTTCGCATGGTTGACGCGTGTGTGCCCCGTAACTCCTGTCGTGGGGCCCCGACATGGAAATTTCCGCTGCCGGTACACTGTTTGGGAAGCCCCCAGACGGGACCGCTGCACCAGGTTTCCTTTTTTCGCAATTTTGGCCGGAGGTTGACGCCGACCTGTGCGCACCCTCTCGGGGATGCTCCTCAGCCGGTTGGCCGTCGACTTTCCTGTAGAGGATGCCCAGGGATGATTCTGGTCACCGGATGTTGACGCCGACCTATGCGCAGCCTCTTTGGGATGCCCCTCGATCGTCCGGCACCCAACTTCCAGGTGGAAACTGGCTAGATCCATTTCTGGAGCTCCGACTTTGACGCCGACCCCCTAGGACGGTGTCCTAGGTCCTTGGAAGGACGTTCCCGCGGTCAGTTCTCGGAGATGACCTCTACGTAGCTACTTAGCTAACGCGTTATCGTACTTTGACGCCGACCCGACTGGGACGCATACCAGGTCCCTCGCAATGCGTCTTTAACCGCGAATTTCCGATATCTGTTACAGTTTTCGAACGCGCCACCTTACATTGTCGCCAACCTATTATACGCGCGTACCAGGTCTCAACTAACATGTTACGAGACTCAGTCCCTGAAGAAGACGTCCGCTTAGCTACTTAGTGAACGCGTTGTCGGACTTTGACGCCGACCCGATAGGGACGTGTACCAGGTCCCTCGCGACGCGCCTGCACTATAGCCCTTTCGCTATTAATCCACGTTTTCGAACGCGTCGTCGGAGATCGTCGCTGACCCGCCAGGCGTATGTAACGGGTCCGAAATAGCGGATTTCAACTATCTATTCTTGAAGAAAACACCCAGGTGGCTACTTGGCGAACGCGTTGTCGTATCCAGACGCCGATCGATCTAGCGTGTGTACTAGGTCCTCGTCTTTGACCTCGCGTGAGTTTATACTAGAGATTGTGTGTGGCTCATGCCGGTTCGCGCGAATTCGTCGCCCGTTTCTCGCGCGTCAAACTAAACAAATTATCATGGGTGGCGTGAGCCGAAAACAAACCATACCAACCAGTGAAATGGGCGGAGTAATCTAACATATATGAATAGATACCTTAATATTAACGCACCGGACCGCTGTCCGCGCCCGGTGGGCGTGCACTTAAACCTAATGTAACAAAATTAAGAATTAGCGAAAATGAAAAGAAATAAACCTTGTACAGCTACTTTGCCACGCGAGCAGAAAAGAAAACAAATGAACACAAACGTGCCATGTTAGCGCTTCGCGCGCTCTCGTCTCACGCACGTCATCACTCCCTTACGAGAGACGGGGTTGCTCCAAATCGGAGAGGCCCTCGCTGTCCGGGCTCTCAAAATCATCAGACGGCTGTCCGATTTCGCCGCCCGGAACTGGCACCCAGACCACCGGTGCTGCCACTGGAATCTCCGGGCTGGCCGATGTTCTGTTCACGTCCGTGCGTCGCTCGGGCGTCGGCTCCGCGCTCCGCAGGATAATCGGCATGTCCCGGGGTCGCTCGTCAGACGCTGTCGTCCGGGTGTGGTCCGCTGCAGCCGTCTCCGTCGGCATTACCACGCGCTCAAGAACCACGCGTGGCGATCTCGTGATCACTGCTCGCGCCTGGGAAGCGGGCGGTCGCACACTCCCCGTCAATTCGCGATGGGGTGACTCTCCCGATCGCGAATTATCATCATGCTCAGTCTTGCGGCTTGCACGCTTCTCTCGCCCTCGGCGCCGCTCGTGTGCCTTGCGGCGCTCCTCCCTTCTCTTTCTACGTCGCGCGTCGCGTTTGGTCTCTCGCGACACCTTTTCCTCCTTCTGCTGCAAGTCGCGATTCCTGAGGTTGGCGACCTTTGCCGCCTTCCTCTCGCTAATCCCAATCCTCGTCTCCTTGGGTGACATCGTGGCGCCTTCCGCGGGGTGGTCCGCTCCGGGATCGTCCTGGACCATCCGCATCGCCCCGGTCTCTGCCTCCGGCGTCCCGCCTGCCTCCACGGTTCGCGGGGAAGGCTCGTACCTTGCCCTTTTCCCCTCGGGCTCCACCGGTTGACGCACAGTGTTCATCACGCCCCCGGGTGGCACCGTTCCCATCTGCTCCTCGTCGGTGGAACTAGAAGTGGACTCTGCCGGTCGTGTCAGCAATTCGCGGCACGCCGCGATGTCCTTGCCTACGTACCGTGGTGTACGGCACCTGCTCGGGGTCCTAATCACGGTCTCAGCCTCCGAAACTGGCTCCGCCATGATCATGTAGATGCCTGGTGTTGTCGTGCGCTGATGTCGGACCTCCGTGTTGGTTCGCAGGTCTAGCGGGCTGGTCGCGCCGTGTTCATGGGTCGTCTCGGCTTCCTTCTCCATCGGACTCAGCGGTCTGGCCTCTCCCCGTGGCGCGTCATCGTCTATCGCCGTCGTCGGCCCGTCCGTCACGCCCTCCGGTGACTCGTCCGCGTCCGTGGCCTCCATCGGCGCGTTCATCACGCCCTCCTGCATTTCGCCGTCGACCCCCTCCGCCGTCGGAACATTCACCGCACCTTCCTGCGGTCCTGGCTGCCTCTCTTCCTGCGGTTGCTCCTCGACATCCGCGTCCACGTCTGCGACGCCTGTCATCGGCTCCTCCGGTGCACCGCCGCCATCAGGTTGCTCGCGCATTTCAGGCGGCTGGGCCGCCGCCTCCGGCTCCGCGTTGACTCGCCGTGCCGGCGTGATAAGGATTCCCATCTCCCCCGCGGCGACGTCCATCCGCAATCGGAACGGTCGTCGGGGAGCATTATCCGGCCATCCGACGGATGTCAACACCGTCACCGTCGCCGAACTTCCCTCGTTCTCCGGGTCGGGGACCTGGAGATCGTGCACCACATGTACTTCGTGGTCACGCTCTTCCTCGGCAGCCTCAATCTGCCCGAGAATAGTGTTTATCCGGGCCCGCGATCGCGCCACCTGTTCCTCCGTCACCGTCGGTGTCGGCGGGAGGGCTTCCACGTACCGTTCCAGGATCCGCACCGCCGCCTCTGTGTATTGCCTGCTAAGGCGATACCGCCGACGATCCGCAATTCGTCGAACCCCCGCCTCTAACCGGTCCAATAGCTCGTCGTCCAGGATATCCTCCATCCCTGTAGAGCGTGGACTCGGGTGCTCTCGCTGCTCATCGGCCATGTTGCCTCGATCTTGCCGGTCGATGGTCGACTGGCCCACCACCGCACAATGTTCTTCCACCTTACTGTCTCTAAGCCGTTTGGTTATGTCACTCGCTCTTATACCATACGATCCGCGCTCGATGGCTGCCAACGCGCGACTGATCCCAGAATCAGTCTCGGTTCGCCCTCGACTCTGTTGTCGAACGCGACTCACACCAACACTTTGTGTTTTGTCGACTCGCACACGCGTAACGTTTTTTAGTCCGTAAATTACGTGCCCCGATCTCCTCGCGCTCACATCCGGTGACTCACGCAACCCTGCCGTGCGACGGCTCGCCGGATTCGTCTCACCGCGCTCCGGATGTCGACCTCGCTCGCGAATCACGTTGACACTTTGCGATTCCTCGGCACGTACTCTCGTGTCGCTCGACAGCACACGTCCAACGGATTCTGGTCGATCCGTGCTTCCGTATGTCACTTCGCGTGCCAACGGCGTGTGACGGTTCGTTGGACTCGTCGCTTTGCGTTCTTTGCGCTGGTGGTACTCGCGGTTCGCGTTTTCCCAATACGACACCCTGGCTCGCGCGCCTGCGTCGTTCGCCGGCTCGCGATTCACGGGCTTCAGCGAATGCTTCTTCTTCCTCGTCTCTTTTGTCGATCTTGCGGTCGGCTCCCCGTCATTCGTTGTTGTAACGGGCTCCCCGTCAGACTGGGTTTTCTCGTCTAACGTCTTCATGATCATGCAACACTCTTTGTCGCTCGCGTTGGAGATGTCGCTCACGTCTCCGTCATCTTCCTCCGCTACACTCGTATCGCCCTTCGCCGTTATCGCCGCGAGTTTTCTCCCGCGGTCGTCACGCCGAGGCTTCTCTTCTTTCTCCTTCTGACTCCCTCTGGTGATTATCTCTTTCTTGGGATAATTGTCCTTATCCCTGGTATAACGGGTGATTTTCGCCTTCCCCTGGCTGTCATCGCTGTCTGGCTCCTCAACGATGTCCACTCTTCCTTTCTGCTTCATCGCGGGTGAGTCCGCCTTTCGCCAGCTGGTCGACTTTGTCTGCGGCGAGGTCCTCGTCGCGTCGCGTCTGGCGAAATTGTCTTGGCGTCCATCGGTCCTCGCGTATGGATTCCGGTTGGTGGATCGCTCTGGGCCATATTCAAAGCGATTTGTCGGCTTGTCCGCCGCTTTGCGCGCATCCATTGCGCATCCTCCTAGTTTCCCTCTCGTTTTCGAGGGTGTCTAGCATGCTTATCATTTCGTTCACGTTTCGCACTATCGAGGGCCGTAGTTCGCGCGCGATGTCACTGTCGAAGTGTTCCCTCAACGTCTGGACGACTTCCTCATCGGTCATCGGCGGAATCAATGTTTTGGCTTGCCTCGCCATGTCTAGTGCATACTCCGTCATCGACGCTTCTCCCGGCTTGTATCTGCCGAAGTATACTTGTTGTCTAAAGCGCATCTGCGCTTGGCAGCCCCAAAAGTGCTGCTTGAACTTATCTTTGATATCAAAGATATCCTCCGCGTATTGAAGTTCGTGCCACTGGCTGGCCGCTCCCTTCATACACTTCCCAAAGTAGAAGAGTTGCTCCTCTTCCGATACGCCCTCGTATCTCGCAAGATTCTCGAATTTCTCGAGGAACCTTATTGGATTCTGCTTATCCGACTTGCCCTTATATGACAGCTCGTCAAAGGGACTTTTGATCCAGCCTCCTCTCGGCAATCGAGCTTGTAATGGGACCATCTCCGTGTGCTTGTTTTCTTCCGCGTTCACGCCGCTATACGCGCGCTCGCCCGTTTGTTGTGCGGCACTCCGGCCAGCCGGACCGCGCTCCGCATTTGGTTGTGCGACGCTATTACGCGTAGCCTGCACCGTCCGCATTTCTTCTAGCTCGGCCGTTAGGTGCTGTATCTGCAGCAGCAGTCGCTGTTCGTTTTCCGTAATGTTGTTCTCCATCGTCCTCTCTCTGCTGAGATTGATG
The DNA here is from genome assembly GCA_030770355.1 of Harpagoxenus sublaevis. Classification (NCBI taxonomy): domain Eukaryota; kingdom Metazoa; phylum Arthropoda; class Insecta; order Hymenoptera; family Formicidae; genus Harpagoxenus; species Harpagoxenus sublaevis. Next base: position 35,585 of record JASTWR010000507.1, on the reverse strand, counting down.
GCTTCTGTGTGGTCGTTCTCCGCGTTCACGGTTAGTAGCTCTAACTCGTGGAACTCTGGATCCTCCGTATGCTCCTCTCGATCGTCCCGCTCGTCCGGCACTGATCCCTGTGATCTAGTGTGGATTCTTGGCGGTGTTCGACCTACCGTCGCCATGCGCCCTGATCTGACGCACGTCGTTCGTCCTCTGGCTCTCGCCTTTGGACCTATATTTGCCGTTGACGGTTACACCGTTGGAAACTCGAGTTCGCCCTCGCCCGTCCGTACGAGGTTTCAACGCGTTTGTGAAGGTCGCGTGCGCGCGCGCTGCGACCTCGCGTTCGTCGTCGCACGTTGTATTGACGTCTCGGTACGACGTCTCGGTCTCTCGGATGTCCGCACTTGGCTCGCGATGCACTCCGGCACGCGTTGTACGACCCGCACTTACTGCTGTGTCGCACTAACCGCTACGTTTGGTGACGTCTGTCACTTTACACTCGCGTATCCTTTATGGTGTACGCACTTGTTGCTCAATCGCACTGATTGATATTGGTTGTGACCTGTGTCACGATGCACTTGTGCACCCGGTGTGCTTTCCCGCACTTGCTGCTTTATCGCACTGATAGCTATCGGACGCGTGTCCTATGTCGCGCACTACGCGTTCGGACGCTTTTCGTACGAATGGTTATACCGCCTCGGCTGTGTGTCGCCGCACGATTCCGCACTTTTCGCGCACGTTGTTACAACACGTGTCGGACTTTGATTCACGGTCGCGATAGGTTCTCTTTTGGCTTTGTGAGTGCCGTATTCCACGCGCACTTGTATCTGAAGAATGTTCACTACGCAATGCAGACACGGTATACGTATCCTGTCACGGTCGCCATAATTGAAGATAATTTTGAGTATGCGTGCTGTTCTCGCCGACCTCCTCGTGTCACCGGGATGTCGCAGCACGACGCTCAGGGAATCCTCAGCCCCGCAGGTCCTTCTTCACGTGTGTGTCGGTCCGCAGTTGCGTAGCTCGCGTACCTCGCACCTCTACTACTGTGACCGGACACGGCCGTTTGAGAGTGTGGGAGTCGCGTAATTAATTCCAAAATCACGGTCGCCACTCGGTTTGACCTCTAACTACCGAGAAGGTGTGCTCGAGATATAATCTCTATTATAAGTTAGGGTAATTTCTCCCCTCTGTTGCAGGTAGATGTCCCAGATGGATCATCACCGTCGTCGCCGCTTCCCCGGATCCTAGCTTCACCGCATACCAGGTAGCTGCTCACTGATGCCGGGTCCCCTGGATCCTCGCGTTACCGCATACCAAGTTACCGCTCGCATATATGCTCGAGATATAATCTCTAATATTAATTAGGGTAATTTCTCCCCTCTGTTGCAGGTGTGTATCCCCGATGGATCATCACCGTCGCTGCCGCTTCTCCGGATTCTAGCGTCACTGCATACCGGATAGCTGCTTACTGTTGCCGCGTCCCCTGGATCCTCGCGTCACCGCATACCAAGTTACCGCTCGCATGTATTAATTATTAACGTTTATTAAATATTCGCTTTGTGTTGTAGGTAGATGCCCAGTGGACCATCACCGTCGCTGCGCTCTCCGTATCGGATATCCGCTGGCCTCGATTATTAACGATACTAATTTATTTTCTTCTGTTTCAGATTCCTGCCCAGGATGGATCGTCGCCGAAGATGAACTTCCCCGGAGTCTCGCTTCACCAAGGAGTCAATGGACAACGTTGTATCACCGCCGTGGGACAAGGTGAGTAGAAGGTAAGTACGTTAAATTAATCTTGAGACACGACTTTCACTAAAGACGAATTATTTATTATAAATCGTTAAGTACTTGTAATTTGTTACAATGGTTTACTGCACGCACGCAATGTGTCGTTGTACAGATGGTAGCTATTACCGCTCGCTATTGTTGAACGAGAAATTTAACGCGCAATCACGCGGGAGTTACCGGTTGTTATATACAGTATGCGTAGACCGTCCGCACGCTACGACTGTATCCGATAGACTGCCTAGAGCAACGTTGCTCGCTGTGGCTCCCTACCACTCAAGCTATCCCCACTCATGGGTTGTTTTCGCAATCTCGCGATCACGCCACGCTGACGTCATACGTTTTTGCATGTTTTCGCACATGCCGACACGCTGTTTTCGCATGGTTGACGCGTGTGTGCCCCGTAACTCCTGTCGTGGGGCCCCGACATGGAAATTTCCGCTGCCGGTACACTGTTTGGGAAGCCCCCAGACGGGACCGCTGCACCAGGTTTCCTTTTTTCGCAATTTTGGCCGGAGGTTGACGCCGACCTGTGCGCACCCTCTCGGGGATGCTCCTCAGCCGGTTGGCCGTCGACTTTCCTGTAGAGGATGCCCAGGGATGATTCTGGTCACCGGATGTTGACGCCGACCTATGCGCAGCCTCTTTGGGATGCCCCTCGATCGTCCGGCACCCAACTTCCAGGTGGAAACTGGCTAGATCCATTTCTGGAGCTCCGACTTTGACGCCGACCCCCTAGGACGGTGTCCTAGGTCCTTGGAAGGACGTTCCCGCGGTCAGTTCTCGGAGATGACCTCTACGTAGCTACTTAGCTAACGCGTTATCGTACTTTGACGCCGACCCGACTGGGACGCATACCAGGTCCCTCGCAATGCGTCTTTAACCGCGAATTTCCGATATCTGTTACAGTTTTCGAACGCGCCACCTTACATTGTCGCCAACCTATTATACGCGCGTACCAGGTCTCAACTAACATGTTACGAGACTCAGTCCCTGAAGAAGACGTCCGCTTAGCTACTTAGTGAACGCGTTGTCGGACTTTGACGCCGACCCGATAGGGACGTGTACCAGGTCCCTCGCGACGCGCCTGCACTATAGCCCTTTCGCTATTAATCCACGTTTTCGAACGCGTCGTCGGAGATCGTCGCTGACCCGCCAGGCGTATGTAACGGGTCCGAAATAGCGGATTTCAACTATCTATTCTTGAAGAAAACACCCAGGTGGCTACTTGGCGAACGCGTTGTCGTATCCAGACGCCGATCGATCTAGCGTGTGTACTAGGTCCTCGTCTTTGACCTCGCGTGAGTTTATACTAGAGATTGTGTGTGGCTCATGCCGGTTCGCGCGAATTCGTCGCCCGTTTCTCGCGCGTCAAACTAAACAAATTATCATGGGTGGCGTGAGCCGAAAACAAACCATACCAACCAGTGAAATGGGCGGAGTAATCTAACATATATGAATAGATACCTTAATATTAACGCACCGGACCGCTGTCCGCGCCCGGTGGGCGTGCACTTAAACCTAATGTAACAAAATTAAGAATTAGCGAAAATGAAAAGAAATAAACCTTGTACAGCTACTTTGCCACGCGAGCAGAAAAGAAAACAAATGAACACAAACGTGCCATGTTAGCGCTTCGCGCGCTCTCGTCTCACGCACGTCATCACTCCCTTACGAGAGACGGGGTTGCTCCAAATCGGAGAGGCCCTCGCTGTCCGGGCTCTCAAAATCATCAGACGGCTGTCCGATTTCGCCGCCCGGAACTGGCACCCAGACCACCGGTGCTGCCACTGGAATCTCCGGGCTGGCCGATGTTCTGTTCACGTCCGTGCGTCGCTCGGGCGTCGGCTCCGCGCTCCGCAGGATAATCGGCATGTCCCGGGGTCGCTCGTCAGACGCTGTCGTCCGGGTGTGGTCCGCTGCAGCCGTCTCCGTCGGCATTACCACGCGCTCAAGAACCACGCGTGGCGATCTCGTGATCACTGCTCGCGCCTGGGAAGCGGGCGGTCGCAAGGTTAGGTTAGTTTCTTTGGAAGTGGAGCCCCCCGCAGGGGGCGGAACCTATTGCGTCCACGCACGCACTTCTCCACCCACACAACAATCGGGTTGGGTTAGGTCAGTTTTTTGGAAGTGGAGCCCCTTTCTAACTATTTAAAGCGCGTCACTAATCTATATAGGTTAGTGACGCGCTTTAAACAATTAAATACTTTTAAAGCGCGTTACTAATTTATACGCCAAAGGCGTGTCCTAAAATCGGTGAGGAGGCCACTATTCTGCACATTTACTCCCTCTCCCGCATATACACAAGGGGTCAGAGTGCAGGATGAAGAGGGGGGGGGGCGAAAGCCTACCGCTTATACTTTTAATCACTACCCGTAGAGGGTTAAAAAATGATTAAATGTGCAAATATTTATTTTATAAATTATTTTACATTTTCCCCCTTGGGGGTCTAACGGGTGAAAGTTAACAAGGAAGAGTACCACCACTGAACTTCTCTTGTCAAGCACTACAATATAGGGTACCTCCCCCCTCCCCCCCAGGGGGGGGGGTTGCGTTACCTTAACCGAGCATTGTCCATCGCTCTCGTGAATGATGTTCCTGCTGTTTTTAGGCCAAATGGCATACGTTTGAAAACGTATGTCTGTCCATCAAATAGAAATCCTGTGAACTGTTGAGAATTCACTTCTAACGGAATCTGCCAAAATGCGTTAGTAATATCCAACGTGGTAAAGTATTTCTTCTTGCCAACTCGTCTGAAAACTTCTTCTATCGTCGGAGGTTGTGCATGGTCATTCGTCATGTGTTTGTTCAATTCTCGAGCATCGAGCCACAAACGAATATCTCCATTTTTCTTGATCACCACGATCAACGGATTGACATATTGAGTGGCTCTCTTAGAAATTATACCTTTTCTTTCTAACTCTTTTATATAATCTCTCACTCTGTCCATGTGAATCTCTGGAATCGGGTAAGTTTTCTTCTTAAACGGCTTATTCAAGTTTATCTCAATTTTATGTTGATAATGACTAACTTTGCCTATCTTGCCGTCAAACATTTTCTCATGTTTGTCTAAAATTTTTTGTAACTTAATTTCTGCCTCATCTTTTCTAATTATATGAATCGCAATCTCTGGATCCATCGCTTTACAAAATTTTATGTCTATTTTCTCGTCGCATGCTAACTGCATTCTATATTTAACGAGAAAATCTATCCCAAGTACTACGTCATACGCTAAGTTTTCGACTATGAAAAATTCGTGTGAATATTTATCGTTTTTATATTTAAATATCAGTCGCGCTTTACTCGCGACTGTAGATCCTCTCTCCGCAAATGCTCCTCTCAATCTGAATCTTTTAATGGGTAATACCTCCATAGGTACTCCGTTTTTTTTCTAATTTTCTATGAAAGTTTCTGGTAATCGCTGTAATCTGTGCACCTGTGTCCATTAACGCTTTAGTGGTGCACACTCCAAACTTCATCTCAATCATAGGCACATCTGCCTCTTTCAGATTTTTTGATTGGGCTTCCTTCATATCTTGGTCAAGATCCTGTATTATCTCTTTTGTCCTTATAATATTGATCGGATTCTGATCTTCTACTTTATTCATCGCTTTCGTTAACGCACAGCAATTCTTCTCCGTCTCATCTGACGTTGTACTTACTGCATCTTTGTTGATTTTCTCTTCATTCTTCGCCGTGATTGCCGCGACTTTTCTTCCGCGGTCCTCTGGCTTATCCTGTTTTTTATATTTGAACTCATTTTTATCGTACTCTCGTTTTCTCCAATCACCTCGTTCTCGAGTGTATCTTGTAACCTTTGCCTTGCCGTCTGCGTCATCGCTATCAGGCATTTCCACTATATCAACTCCATCTTTACGTTTAGCCTTTGGCGACTCCGTGTTTCGCCATCCTTTAGACTTGTTGAAGGACGAGTAATTCGCCCTGTCTTTCCTGACGAAATTGTTGAAACGATTATCGCTGTATTTGGCATTTACTTTGTATCGATTGACATTTCTATCTTCTTTATTTTGACTGACGTTTTGACGACTTTGTGGCTTTTCGTGTGATCTTCGCGCATCTGAGCGCAATTTTCGCGTCTCTCTTTCATTCTCAATTATGTCCAACATTGTAATCATATCGTTTTTTACCACTGATGGCCTTAATTCACGGGCTACATCTGAGTCGAAATGTTCTCTAATTGTTTGAACGATCTCCTCGTCCAACATAGGTGGTATTAGTGTCTTAGCTTGTCGTGCTAAATTTAACGCGTAATCTGTCATTGAGCTTTCTCCCGGTTTAAATTTACCGAAATATATTCTTCGTCTAAATCTCATTTGCGCTTGGCAACTCCAAAAATGTTGTCTAAACAAATCTTTCATGTCATCTATATTATCCGCTATCTGGAGCTCGTGCCATTGACTAGCTGCTCCTTTCATACATCTACCAAAGTAAAATAATTGTTCGTCTTCGGTGACGCCTTCGTATTTTGCTAACTTTTCAAATTTCTCAATAAATCTAATAGGATTTTGTTTGTCGGTTTTTCCGTGATATGTAATTTCATCAAATGGATTTTTTATCCATCCTCCTCTCGGAAGTCTTGCTTGCATTGGAACTACTTGTAACGCTGTCTCTGTCGCTCTCTTGCCGCCGTACGGACGTTCGTCTATGTTTTGCGCGTCGAATATATTCGACGGTAGACCGCGATCCGTATTTCTTGACGCGACGGATTCGCGACGCTCTCGTACTTCTTTGCCTCAGCAACTCCAATTCGTTAGATAATAATTGTATGTGATCGAGCATTTGTTTTCTCTCTTCGTCAAATGCATCGTCTCTTTCGCGTTCGCGACTCAAATTTATGGCATGGAAGTTTCCTTGATTACCGACATCTAATAAATTCTCATCTTGCGTTCCTCTTGCTAACGCAAATGCATTTTCTTCTTCCCCTCGGACATCTGTACGCGACGCGCTTTGCGATCGCGTGTGTGTCGCTATCGGGCTTCTACCCACGGTCGCCATTTTGCCGATTCGTGGTACACTGTTTCCTCTAACTCGACTACCTCTTTTAACAGGCATTCGCCTCTTCGGATAACTCGATATCTAATCTATTGTTTTAATTTTTCTATCTTTACGCAACCTCAATGTGACTATATTGCTAATTTTAATTTGATTCAAAAAAAAATTTTATAGAGCGTTCGCACGTCTAATTACGCGATTTTAACACCGTATCTAAGTTTCGGATTCGCGCTTTCTAAATACGCACGTTTTTTGATAACGTCTCTATCAACTCCTACACTCATACGCTTTTCGTCACTATTGCTAATTTTACCGCTTGCAGGTTTTCGAAACGTGAGAACGAGACAGGTGTTAAATTTCCTTTTATTCGGTATTTCGTTCTGCATAAACGTACAATTAGGCTAATACACGTCCTGTCACTGTCGCCATGAAAGACGTATGTAAGTACGCGTAATGGGAGAACGTGACAGACGCTTTGTATTCTATTTTATTTTATTCTGCTTTACGTAGGCATACAATTATGCTGGTACACATCCTGTCACGGTCGCCATGAAAGGCGTTCGCATGAATTCTAGAAATCGCGCGCTACGTCGGTAGTTAAACTGAGTTAACCTTTTTACTGATTTCACACGTGAAAACCAGAGCGAACTGGCCACCGCACTGACGGTGTTGGTTTTCTCGATGACCTGCAGATTCTCGTGCGTGTTTGTACACCTACGCTTCGCGTTTTACCGTATCTTTAGGTCTGTGACCGAACGTTCGACCTGACCCTACACCACCCTTCGGTAAGGTGACTACCTATTTCTCGCAGTGTGTTTTTTAGGTACCCTAACCAGGCGGAAAGTAATTTTATCACGACTCACTGTTTCAGATTTCGTTATATCAACGGTCGCCACTCGGTCTAACCGTGTCTAACCGAGAAGGTAAGTATAATGTTCACAGACCTTTCGTAGACTGCTTTTATATTAATTCTGCTTTTCTCTGTTTCAGGTTTCCCTCGGATGCCGGATGGACCCCGCTGCCCACTGGATCGCTGCCGTCGCTGGATCGCTGCCGACTCTGGAACGCCGTCGCCGCTGGATCGTCGGATCGTCGTTGGACAGGGATTTAACGGACCCCGTGTCAACCGATTCAATTTTCAGGGAAGTATTTCACGGGAAAATAACTTTATATTCACAGACACTTTGCTCTGCTTTTAACACTGAATTTATTTCTATTTCAGATTACACAATATGGATACGCGTTAGCGCTCACAAAATGGCCGCCCGTTGCCACATAGGCTGGCCGGATATACGCGCCGGCTTTTAGTCGTACGCTGGAATGTTATTCATTATCAATGCGATTATAACTCGTGGTTCGTCGCAACTCGCTAACGCTATTTAATGTTCGCGCACGTCGATATACGCTCAAAACTGTCGCACGCAATTATCGATCGCCGCACTACTCCGATTTCACATACACGTGAATCGTTGTTAATTACTGTTCTCAAATGTTCAAATAAATGATGTTAATCTTACAACTCGCGTTATCTTGATTCGCGGTTGTTCACTCGTTAGCGATATCACGCCTCGCTCGCGGGTTATTTCCGGTTTTAAATAGAGAGACACTAGCACGTCCGCACGCTAGGACTCTCCCGGATAGAAGACCTCGATATTCGCTCCGTAATTCTCGTCGGAGACGCTCGCGTCTGCGCGCCGGTATCCCCTACTCCGGAGCACTCGCATTCCACAGTCTGTTTCGCGTAAACATGTTTTCGGAGCTATCCCTACTCCGAAGCTCTAGCATTCCGATGTCCGTTTCACGAAAACATGTTTGTCGGAGCGCTCGCATTCCGATGGTCGTTTACAAAAAGTTGTTTGTCTGTAGATACCTCCAAATGCGTACTTTCGCGTTCTGGAAATTTCTCCGTACATAATCTGAAATATATCTCGTCGCTTACATTCCGACGATATTCTTCGCTCGCAATCGCTATTTTCTTCCATGCTTCCATAATATAGCTATTCGCACGATTATCTATCCTTGCTGTCGCGAATTTCGATTTCAGCTTGGCGCGCGCATGAATCTTGTAAGCCGCTGCATCTATCGACTCGCGATTTGCTTTATATTGTTGTTCGGGTGCTTCTATGCGGGAGAGGTGCACTTGGACACGGTACATTTGGACACCGTTCAATTGGACACGATCATTTGGACACGATCTATTGGACATCGTTCGTTTGGACACCGTTCATTTGGACACCGTTTATATGGACACCGTTCATTTGGACACGAAAATACGCGACTTGTGCACTTGGACACGAAAAGAGTGACCTGTGCACTTGGACACGAGAATGCGCGGCCTGTGCAGTTGGACACGAGAATACGCGACCTGTTCACTTGGACACGAAAATGCGCAACCTGTTCACTTGGACACGAAAATACGCGGCCTGTGCAGTTGGACACGAAAATGAACGACCTGTGTACTTGGACACGAGAATGCGCGACCTGTTCACTTGGACACGAAAATGCGCGGCCTGTGCAGTTGGACACGAGATATTAAGCGAGGTCCACCCTGCCTACTGGCGGAGGGGGTGCGGGAGGGGGGCCGAAGGCCCCCCTTGCACCCCCCCGCGTGTGTGTGTGTGTGTGTACACCATGTGGCTGCGACATATTTATCATCGAAAGTTATTTCGCATTTTCGTGTCCAAGTGAACAGGTCGCGCATTTTCGTGTCCAACTGCACAGGCCGCGCATTTTCGTGTCCAAGTGAACAAGTCGCGCATTTTCGTGTCCAAGTGAACAGGTCGCGTATTCTCGTGTCCAAGTGCACAGGTCGTTCATTTTCGTGTCCAAGTGCACAAGTCGCGTATTCTCGTGTCCAACTGCACAGGCCGCGCATTTTCGTGTCCAAGTGAACATTTCGCGCATTCTCGTGTCCAAGCGCACAGGTCGCGTATTTTCGTGTCCAAATGAACGGTGTCCATATAAACGGTGTCCAAATGAACGGTGTTCAAACGAACGGTGTCCAATAGATCGTGTCCAAATGACCGTGTCCAAATAAACTGTGTCCAAATGTACCGTGTCCAAGTGCAGGCCTCTCGAATTTGGCACGCGTCCGCCCGTCAATGTTGAAACCTTATCAGAGATACTATTTGGGTCCCTTTTAGGGCCTTTTATCACTCGGCATACGTCTCCGTCTCTCGCGTAAGTAATTCGGTGCGCGCGCTTCCGGTTACGCGAATCTCGATATCAACGCGCTTCCGGCATGTCTTCTGACTCGGTCAACGCGCAAACATCTTAATTTTCCGCTTGCGTTACGAATCCGGTGCGCGCCTCCGCTTCTCGTCGTTGATTGGCCGATTGCGTATTTCGACGCGCTCTCCTGTATTTCGAACGCGCCCGCTATCTCGAATTTGTTCTCGTTTCGATTGACTCGATTAATTTAATTCAAATACCTTTCATAATGATTTTACTTTTACTCGTGTCTATCTACGGTTCTGTTATCACGCGTATGGAAGCAGGGAAGATATCAATTCATTGTGTTTTATCGGGATACTGAAATGTATATATTTTATTATATCCTCTTTACAAAATCGTCTTGCTATGTTTATTAGAGCTTTATGCGTTATATGCTCCTATCTCGTACGCGCATTTATTCACCGCATACAAACAACAAATATACCTTTTTATAAACGAATATATACCTTTTATTATCCTTTATTCGCTCGCAAAACTTAACCTACGATATTTGTTATATTTATGCGCTCGCAAAACTTAACCTATGTACTTAATTCTAAACGCGTATATACAGTGGTCCGCTGGGTCACGGGTCACAAGTCTTTTTATCGCCAGGGTGTTTGGGAGGGCGTTGGGCGGCGTCCTCTTCGGCTCCGCTCTCGCTCCTGGAGTCGCTCTTGGACGCCCCTCTCGTCACTCGTTCCAGGCGCACTTTCAGCTGTGCGGGCTGGTCAGTCACCACCCGCGGCTTCTCCGGCTCCGCTGATGCCCTCGTCTTGGCCGCTGCACTGCCTGGCGGAGACTCTGAAACTAACGGTTTCATCCTCCCCGTCAGGTCCTGCGAGGATGGCACATCCGAGCTGGAGCTCCTTTTCTTCTTAGTCTCCGCTTTTGCGCGTAGTGCCGCTCGCTCGAGGGAACGCCTTTTGCGAGTCTCTTCGTTCACCTCGACGTAATAATTTTTATTCTTCCCCATTGCAATCTTGGCCGCTTGGCGCATTTTCGGAGTGTCGGGTACTTTATCCTTGGTACCATCGGCATCGTCCTCCAGGACGATACACACCTCCGCGTCTGCTTCCGCTGGATGCACAGACCCTGTTGACACGGGCGAGTACCTCGGATGTTCGCTGACAGCCGGGGATGGTGTCCGTTGTCGCTCTGGTGCGTCCTCGTCCGGTGGCTCGTATGTCTCGGTTTCCGCCTCGTCGGATGTCGACTCGGCGATCTCCAAGCCGCACGGGCCCAATCGTTCCGGCCGAAATTTTGTTCGTTCGTAAACGGCCGGGTCTCTGTCTCCGTAGAAATTCAGGCACGGGAGATCCGCCTGAATCCCGATGCTCTGCGGGGTTGCACGTGCGCGAGCCTCTTCCTGCTCGTTCATCCCCTCGATTCTCGCATCCTCTCGTCCCTGGAACGTGGATATCGTCGTGGTCGTCATAGTGCCGTCATCGCGGAACTCGAGAATGACCCTAAACGCATGGTTTGTGCGCCGGTCAGTCGATACCGCGAGATTCACGTTCGCGATCGTCTGCATGTCTAAAGTATCGCGCACTTCGAGGTCTCGGATAAAATTAACCTCTCGTCCGCGAGCCAACTCGCATCTACCGATCTCTTCGTTGGCTTGTTGATTTGCTTGCTGGTCTGCCCGTTCCGTCTCCGAGTCGTATTCTTCCAACTCTGGTACTGCGTCTAAATATTCCCGCAACATTCTCACCGTTTGTTGGTTTCGGCGGTGGTTCTCGTGGCGTCGCCCCCGCCTTATCACGTCTTGCAAGGCGTCGTCTCGCTCCGCTCGCACTCTCCTACTCATTGCTGCAGTCGTCGTTTTCTTTATCGTGATGCTCGTCTTTCTTCTATCACGATCACTCGCGACTGTCGGTTGGAACGTTCTACGTGGTTTTGCGCGTCGTTGTTCTCGCGCTCGTCTTCCGTCGACATGTTTGCCACTCGCACCACGCCACCTCGCGCCGTCGTTGTAGCTGGGCTGTTTCACAACGCGCGGTGGACGCCGATTGGTTGTCCGCGCTCCGCCGCGTGATTGGTCCTCCGCCATCTTGCTTCTCCTCGGTCTCGCGTCTTTACGCGTATTTCGAATCTCAGGACACGATTGAATTCTCTCCTCGTCACTCGTGAACCTAAATCTTACTTTCTTTCTTACGCGCGGTTCTGCGCGAATATATCTCCTTGGCGTTTCTGCAACTCGTAGTTGAATTTCAATCATATTTATGCTCGCTTCCGCTACTTGGCCTTCTTCCATACAGTTTTTCGTCGTCCCTTGCTTATCATGGATCTCTGTAGGTTTGCCTTTAATTTTATCGCATTCGCTCGCATTATCTTCTCTTTGATCGGTCATACGTAGTTGCTTATCGCTCCCCGTCATTTTTGACATTTTTATGTTATTTTCAGGTATCGTCACCGTTGAGGTATCTTCGTCATCGGTAAGTATCAACGTTTCCGTTTTTATCTCCATTAATCCTTGTTTTTCTTTTTCCAGGTCTCCATGGGATTCTTCGTTGGAAACATCGTTTTCCTCGCTTTCCGATGTGGCTTTTATTACGCTCATCCAACGGATATCGCTGCTGCCGCTTTGGATGCTTATCACGTCATCTCCTTCCTCACTAGTATCTCGTATCTCTATCGATCTATTTTCGTCATGATCATCATCGCTTAAACTGATTATTTCATTGTCGTCTTCCTCTCGTTCCGCTGACATTTCGCTTTGTTCTGGCTCCCCGTCATTCGCACTATCCTCAGTGTATCGACTTGCGGAGTCAGCTTCCTGGACGATTCTCTCTAGTTCTCGCCTCCATGGATCATCATTCGTATCCTCTCCGTTATTATTCTCACTTTCGGAAGGTTGATTTGGCGCTTCATTCTGTAATATATCTTGATCATCTCTCTCCCCGTCATTGTCTACAGGGTGATCGACTATCTCCTCGTCGATGGACTCCCCGTCATCGCTGGAATCTTCGGGTTGGGACTCTAATCGGAGCTGCGCGTCGCGATGCGGTTTTAGATTTCGCGCATTCGCCGCACACACTACCTGGCCGTCCATCTTCTCGATAAGATAAGCGTTTGGTCTAATTATGCTCCTTATGCGATAAGGACCTTCGTATACCGGGTACAGCTTGCCTATGCGCTCTTTACTCGCGTCGGACAATCGATGCTGCTTTACCCAGACTATTTGTCCCTCGCGATACTCTGCCGTGCCGTGTTTGTCGGCTTGTATCTTTCTTTTTCTTGCTGCTTACTCGAGTCGTGTTTGGCTCCTTCGATCTTCTGTTCCCATGTTATATCATTATTCTCTAATGGGATCAATGCTGGATTTATGGTCGACAAGTGACCATTTTCGCCTTCGTGAAGCTCGCTTGGTGTGTACCCGGTCGATGAGTGAGTTGTTTTATTCAACACTCTTTCCGCCCGGTGTACAATTCTACTCCATGCTTGGTATCTATGGCTGCTACTATATGCGCGCATTATCCTACCTAACTCGCGCATTACTCTCTCCACAGGGTTCGATTGTGGATTATACGGCGTTGTTCTACGTATCTCGAATCCTTTGTTAAACGCAAATCTTTCCCATCGTCGGGTTAAGAATTGACCCGCGTTATATGTCAAAATCGCTTTCGGTATTCCTATCTGAACGAAAAATTCGTTTTCTAATTTGTCTATGATCGTATCTAAACTCTGATCTGGTATCGGATATAATTTTACATACTTAGAAAATTGGTCCATGATAACCAATACATATTTGAATCTTGTTCTGTTCGCGGTAACGGTCCAAACAAATCTACTGATAACGTATCTCCCGGTGCATCGGGAAGCTGGTAATACTGCGTCCCTACTACCGCTCTTGTATAGAACTTTGTCGCTTGACACGTTACGCATGAGGCTACTACGTCTCGCGCTATTTTCGCGAAATTGAATCCGTGAGAATATCTTTTCATAAAGTCTATCACTTTGTCGGTTCCAAAGTGAATCAATAGTTCATGTGCTAACTTTGTCATTCTCCATGTAATTTTTCGCGGTAACACTATCCTATCTCCATCAGGATATCTAACTCGCATAATTCCCTCTCTCTCATAAATCTCGTTCGGGTTATCGATTGCCGCTTGTTGCAATCTCTCGTCTGTCTGTTGCGCAATTTTAATGATTTTAATCCAGTTCGTCGTATTCGCGCCCTGATATGCATTTTCTATCAACGCAATCTGTTTCTCATCAGGTGATATTAACTTTTGTCGGGAAAGTGTGTCAGCAATGTTGTTCTCTTTTCCCGGTAAATGGTGTATTTCTAATTCAAATTCTTGTAAAAACGCGAACCATCTCGCGATTCTGCCATTGTTCTGTACGCATGTGCTCAAAAATTTCAAAGCTTGATGATCAGTGTGAACACGTATATGACGCCCTAACAATAGCGTATGCCATTTTCTTAGCGCCCATACAAGCGCTAGGCATTTTAAATCTGTTATAGTGTATTTTTAACTCTGCGCCTTTTAAACTCCTACTTGCATATGCTACAGTCTCTTTCTCCTCTGATCCTTCCTTATATTGATACAATCTAGCTCCTAGTACAGTTCTAGCTGCATCAACAAAGATTCCGAATCTATATCCTTTTCTTATCAAGTATAAGTCTGGTGCTTCTTGAAACGCTGTCTTTATCTCATTGAATGCACTCTGATGCTCATTGGTCCAGGTGAATTTCTGGCCCTTTTTTAATAAGCCTTCGAGTGGTCTTGTTAATCTAGCTAAGTTCTTAATGAATCGCCTATCCCAGTTGACTAATCCTAGGAATGATTGAACGTCCTTCTTTCTACGTGGTTTCTCAAAACTTGCTACCGTTGCTCTTGTCTCCTCATTTATCTCGGCTTTTATTTCACTAAACGTATGTCCTAAGAATTTAATCTTCCTCTTTTAAGAACTCGCATTTATCTCTATTCAACTTGAAACCTACTGCTTCTAATTTTGTAAGGACTAAGTTTATGTGATACAAATGTTCTTCCAATGTCTCTGATGAAATCAATACATCATCTAGATAGATTGTTGTAAAATCGTTAACACCTAGAACATTGTCCATAGCTCTTGTGACTGATGCTCCTGCTGTTTTTAGGCCAAATGGCATACGTTTGAAAACGTATGTCTGTCCATCAAATAGAAATCCTGTGAACTGTTGAGAATTCACTTTTAACGGAATCTGCCAAAATGCGTTAGTAATATCCAACGTGGTAAAGTATTTCTTCTTGCCAACTCGTCTGAAAACTTCTTCTATCGTCGGAGGTTGTGCATGGTCATTCGTCATGTGTTTGTTCAATTCTCGAGCATCGAGACACAAACGAATATCTCCATTTTTCTTGATCACCACGACCAACGGATTGACATATTGAGTGGCTCTCTTCGAAACTTTACCTTTTCTTTTTAACTCTTTAATGTAATCTCTCACTCTGTCCATGTGAATCTCTGGAATTGGGTGTTTTCTTCTTAAATGGCTTATTTAAATTCATCTCAATTTTATGCTGATAATGAGTAACTTTGCCTATCTTGCCATCAAACATTCTCTCGTGTTTGTCTAAGATCTCTTGTAATTTAATTTCAGCTTCATCCTTTCTAATTACATGAATCGCAATTTCTGGATCCATTGCTTTACGAAATTTTATGTCTATTTTGTCACAGGCTAACTGCACTCTATATTTAACGAGAAAGTCTATCCCAAGTACTATGTCATATGCTAAGTTTTCAACTATGAAAAACTCATGTGAATATTTTTCTCCCTTATATTTAAATATTAGTCGCGCTTTGCTTGCGACTGTTGATCCTTTTTCCGCAAATGCTCCTCTCAGTCAGAATCTTTCAATTGGTTGTAACGATGCACCCCTGAATATGCATCGTTCCGGCCGTCCACCAGCCGAGCCGCCCGACCAACCATCTGTCGGGCGAAGAACGGGGGCGGAATGCCCCCACATATTTTTAAACGATTAAAGTCGGCGCACTCGCCGCCGGATATCGATTCGGGACAAACGGATCGATATCCGTACGCGCCCGAACAGTATCGAGCGCGTTCGCGACGCCGGAGCGCTCGGCGCCCCTACTCCGGCCCGACATCCCCGCCACGTGCGGCTCCGCGTAAGCGATACCCCCCGCTACCGAAATAACGAGCCCAGGGGGTATAAAAGGCAACGAATTTGCCTAATTAGAAGACTCCGTCGTGAGCCAGCATTCCGACCAGACCTGTCCGCTGCTCACGACTTCCAGTCCCGATCCTGATCCTAGCAAATCACCAAGCTTTGTCGACGAGGTTGAGAGTACTCAGCCTTTATTCGGGAGTTCCCGTACGCCGACACCGCTGTCCTGAAGTTTCCGGTCGCACCGGCGAGGTTGAGCGTACTCGTCTCTTCCGAGAGTTCTCGGTAACCGGTACCACCGTCCTTCCACACGTAAAGTCCACGTTTCGTACAAGAGCGTTCTCTGTACGCCGGGCGTACCCGGCCGTGGTCTTTTCCTTGACGTGCACCGGACAGAGCGTGCTCTGTCCTGCCGGGTGTCCCCGGTTGCCGTCTACGTGTACTGCGGAGGAGAGTACTCCTCCCAGTCGGGAGTTCCCGATTGCACGCAGCATCCTGACACCCTGTCGGAATCCTCGCGTCGCGTATCCACACGCCATTACAACGCGCTCGTCCGTACGGCCCCGCGTGCTGTACCCACCTCGCGCTATTGTAATCCACGCCTAATCGCTCCGCGTGCCGTGCCCGCCTCGCGCCCGTCTTAGGCATTTACGTGAATACTGTAAATTAAGCGCCGCCTACTTACACGCGTTACTTACGCCCCACGCGGGCCATCGACCGCGCTACTTTCACTTTCCGCGACGCCCCACGTGGGCCATCGACCGCGCCCATCGACCGCGACACGAAGCGTCCCGTCACCTACCGCCGTAGGCCGACCCCGCAGATCCGGGAAACTACCGCGCATCACCTTGCGATCACCTTATACGCGAATTATAAAGCGAATTTACATTTATAACAACCACGCGACAAATAAGTTGTAAAAGCGATACCGAGGCTGTCGCCTCGTTTCAATATTGTAATTCTAACAAACTCAGTTTATAATAAACTTTCCGTAAATTACAAAACACCGTTATCTCGTCTCTTCCTCCGCGCCTATTTCTCGACCCTGACCAAGCCGCGAGCTAAGATCCGAGCATCGGGAAAACAGGTTGTTTTATGGTAATACTTCCATCGGAACTCCATTTTCTTCCATTGTTTATGAAAGTTTCTGGTAATCGCTGTAATCTGTGCACCTGTGTCTATGAACGCTTTAGTAGTGCACACTCCAAACTTCATCTCAATCATAGGCACATCTGCCTCTTTTAGATTCTTAGACTGGGCTTCTTCTATATCTTGATCGAGATCTTGTATTATCTCTTTTGTTCTTATTATGTTAATCGGATTTTGATCATCAGATTTCTTCACAGCTTTCGTTAACGCACAGCTGTTCTTCTCCGTCTCATCCGACGTTGTACTGACTGCGTCTTCGTTAGGTTTTTCCTCATCCTTCGCCGTGATCGCCGCTACCTTTCTTCCGCGGTCCTCTGGCTTCTCTTGTTTTTTGTATCTATATTCACCTTTATCATACTCTCGTTTTTCCCAATCATCTCGTTCTCGAGTGTATCTCGTAACTTTTGCCTTGCCGTCCGCGTCATCGCTATCAGGCATCTCCACTATATCAACACCATCTTTTCGTTTAGCCTTTGGCGACTCCGTTTTTCGCCATCCTTTCGACTTGTTGAAGGACGAGTAATTCGCCCTGTCTTTCCTGACGAAATTGTTAAAACGATTATCGCTATATTTGGCATTAACATTGTATCGATTGGCATTTCTATCTTCTTTATTTTGACTTAAATTTGGACGACTTTGTGGCTTTTCATGCGATCTTCGCGCATCTGAGCGCAATTTTCGCGTCTTTCTTTCATTTTCAATTGTGTCTAACATTGTTATCATATCATTAACGTTTTTTACTACTGATGGCGTTAATTCACGGGCTACATCTGAATCGAAATGTTCTCTAATAGTCTGAACAATCTCTTCGTCCCACATAGGTGGTATTAGCGTCTTAGCTTGTCGTGCTAAATATAACGCGTAATCTGTCATTGAACTTTCTTCCGGTTTGAATTTACCGAAATATATTCTCTGTCTAAATCTCATCTGTGCTTGGCAACTCCAAAAATGTTGTTGTTTAAATAAATCTTTCATGTCATCTATATTATCTGCTATCTGAAGCTCGTGCCATTGACTAGCTGCTCCTTTCATACATCTACCAAAGTAAAATAATTGTTCGTCTTCGGTGACGCGTTCGTATTTTGCTAACTTTTCAAATTTTTCAATAAATCTAATGGGGTTCTGTTGGTCGGTTTTTCCGCTATGTTATCTCATCAAATGGATTTTTAATCCATCCTCCTCTCGGAAGTCTTGCTTGCATCGGAACTATTTGTAACGCTGTCTCTGTCGCTCTCTCGCCGCTGTACGGTCGCTCCTCTATGTTTTGCGCCTCGAATATATTCGCCGGTAGACCGCGATCCGTATTCCTTGATACGACGGATTCACGACGCTCTCGTACTTCTTTCCTTAATGACTCTAATTCGTTAGATTATAATTGTATATGATCGAGCATTTGTTTTCTCTCTTCGTCAAATGCATCGTCTCTTTCGCGTTTGCGACTCAAATTTATGGCATGAAAGTTTCCTTGATTACCGACATCTAATAAATTCTCATCTTGCGTCCCTCTTGGTAACGCAAATGCATTTTCTTCGTCCGCTCGGACATCTGTACGTGACGCGCTTTGCGATCGCGTATTTGCCGCCATTGGACTTCTGCCCACGGTCGCCATTTTGCCGACTCGTGGTACGCTGTTTCCTCTAACTCGGCTACCTCTTTTAGTAGGCATTCGCCTCTTCGGATAACCAGATATCGAATCTTTTAATTCTATTTTTCTATCTTTACGCAATTTTAATGTGACTATATCGCTATTCTCAATTTCAAAAAAAAATTTTTATGAGCGTTCGCACGTCTAATTACGCGATTTTTTAACACCGTATCTAAATTTTCGGATTCGCGCTTTTTATCTACGCACGTTTTTCGATAACGTCTCTATATCTTTTTACTTATCGCTTTTCGTCACTATTGCCGATTTCACCGTTTGCAGGTTTTCGAAAAGTGAGAACGTGACAGGTATTAAATTTCTTTTATTCGGTATTTCGTTCTGCATAAACGTACAATTAGGCTAATACACGTCCTGTCGCGTTTGCCGCAAATTGTAGAACGCGACAGACAGTTAAGACATTACTCTACGTAAACGTACAGTGCACGTCCTGTCACGTTCGCCAGAAATTTTATTGAATGGAAGAACGCGACAGACGCTTTATGTTCTATATTTTGCTCCGCTTTACGTAGGCATACAATTAAGCTAGTACACGTCCTGTCACGGTCGCCAGAAATTTTAGTGAATGGAAGAACGTGACAGACGAGTACTTTTATTCTTTAAGACTCTACGCCACGTAAGCATACAGTGCACATCCTGTCACGGTCGCCAGAAATTTTATTCGCTGTTGTTCCTAGAAATCGCGCGCTACGTCGGTAGTTAAGCTGAGTTAACCTTTTTACTGATTTCACACGTGAAAACCAGAGCGAATTGGCCACCGCACTGACCGTGTTGGTTTTCTCGATGACCGGGAGCAATCGCAGCGTGCGGACGTATTGTGAGAGCTCTTATTAAAAACCGGAAAAACCCGTATGCAGCGCGTAAACCCGTGAAGTGGAAAGTCGTTAGGTGTTAACGCAAGTGATATCAATAATATACCATTAACGTCAAATCAGGGGTCTTTTCCCGGGAGCACTCGTAATGTGCGGAAGTATCGTACGAGGCTCTCTCAGAAACAGGAAAAACCCACGTACGACGTGCAAGGTCGTATAAAACACTACAATCGCGAGTAATCAGGCTAAACGAACATTCTCTGTCGTGATCAATTGCGAAACGGAGCGGCGTCCGATAATACAACGCGACGATACCTCGATCGGAAGAGCTAAACTAGTTCCGGTAAAACCGATCGATAATCTGCGATCGATAAGCGCGCTTATACTTTTCGGAGTAATGAGTCGCGACGACATAACGGGGATTAGTGCGTGAGCGAACAATTGCTATCGCAAACCGAGTGATAGTCGGTGCGTACAATCGGCGAGCCAACATGGCGTCGAGCAGCCATTTTGTAAGTGCCATCCAGCACAGCCATCTTGTTTGAATCTGAAACCGAATAAATTCAGTGTTAAAAGCAGAGCACAGTGTCTGTAAAAAGAAGTTATTTTCCTGTGTTATCCTTCCCTGTCATTCCACTGGTTGACGGCGGCCATCAGTAAATCCCTGTCCCGACGTTCCGGCGATCCAGCGACGGCGGCGATCCAACGACGGCGGCGATCCAGCGACGACGGCGATCCAGGGGCAGCGGGGTCCATCTGGCATCCTGAGGGAACCTGTAACAGAAAAAAGGAGAATTAAAGTGGACTTCGAAAGGTCTGTTCATACTTTATCCTTCTCGGTGGGTACGGGTAAAACCGAGTGGCGACCGAAAGTTCAATAGTAAGAGTGAGTCGTGGTAAAGTTGTGACCGAACCTTCGTCCTGACTCGACCTGACCCTGCACCACTCGATGGTAAGGTTGTAACCGGACCGGCTACGACTAGCTCTAACCTGACCGACGGTATGCTTGTGACCGAACGTTCGACCTGACCCTACACCATCCTATGGTAACGTTGTGACCGAACGTTCGCCCTGGCTAATCCTTGCAACCGACGGTTGCAATCGCGGTGACTGCCGCTAAACGAAAGCAAGGTCCATCGATCACGGAGGACAGGGTACTTCCCCACCCGCTCATTCCACCAAGGAAGCGGTCAGACAAAAAACCCATCGATGAGACGCCGGAAGCAGTAGAGGACGGGGCAGGAAGTGACGGTCTACGGCAGCAGAAATATGTCCTTGCGGCGATCAAGGACGCATCCATGGTGTCGAGCGACATGCTCGGGAAGCGGGAGATTTAACTCCATTATACTGCGTGCGGATGCGCGATCATGTAGGTTAGTTGCGTTCTATATTTTGCGAGTCCCCGTTGGGCAAATAGTTTATAAGACTGATTAGTAATAAGTATTCACGACGATTAGGATTAAGAGATGCAATTTCGTTTGTTTTGTTTCTTTCCACATGGGAGTAACTTGGCACCCATCGAGGCGCTTATGGCGCGTGGATTCCTTTTGATGGCAACATTAAAAAGATTATTTGTTTTCTTGTTATTTGAGATTCCAAATTTATTTTTGTTGAAACGGTTAAAAGCCAGTCATTTAGCTTATAGAGATACCATAGATTGGTACGACTAAATAGTTATTTAGTTTCTCGCGTGGGACAACGTTTAAAGAAACGGGAATAGGATGACCCGGTGCCATGGGCACATAGCTTTAATTTATTTTGTGTTGAAAGTTTAGTTAACACTCAGATAACGAATTACCGCGTTAAAACGTGGACAAATATTTATGTAGATTCAACGGACAAAGTCCGTACTAAAAGTTGAAAACCCAGTGTACGAGGAGTACGCGTCGGTAAAGATATCGCGGAGGTAATCGCATAAAGTTAAAGGCGCGACCACAACGATAGCTTTACCTCTCCTGACCCTGCGGAGAGCTCTCCCCAGCTCCTCCTCGGACACCCCCAGCTCGTCGCTCCACCCCGGAACGTCTACCTCGGGGAAGAGGACGGCACCACCCTGGTCGGCAGGGAATAGGGTATCAACCACCCTGCCGACAAATGGGGGGTCCAAGGTCTCCGTGAGTGGGGGCGTCCATGGTCTCAGCTTCTTGAGCACCATTTTGTATGGACGCCCCCACGGATCCTCGTCGATCGTGGAGAGCAGCTCGTCCCAAGCCTTGCTCTTGGCCGCCCTGATCGCCCTGGAGAGAGCCTGGCGGGCAGCACGCCAGGCCTCCCCAGTCTCCCTCTCGTCGCGGCCGCCGTGGCCCGCCCTGGCGCGAAACCACTCCCTGTTTGCGTGGACGGAGGCCCGCCGAAGTTCGGCGATGTCCTCCGTCCACCAGTACGCCGCACGCCTGGGGGAAGGCCTCTCGACGCGGGGCATCGCCACGTCTCAGGCTTGCGACATGACGCCCCGCAGACGCTCGACCTCAGCGTCTATGTCGAAGGCCCCCCTCTCATTGGCGTGCGCGTCCCCTTCGTCATCGCCCCACGTGAGGAGGACGACCGCCACCCGTAAGCGATCGGGCTCCATCTTCTTGACGGCTCATCTCCGTCGGGACGACTCGTTGGCGCGGCGCCGGGCCAGCACGTCCCGGGGGGCAGCGTCGACCACCATCTCTATCTGTCGATGGTCCGACAGAGTTTCACGGTCGACCATCACCCCCCAGTGACGTATCATGCGCGCGGCAGGGGGGGACGCCCACGTGAGATCTATTATGGACATCCCCTGCCGGCGCACGCACGTGCTATCGCGGCCTGTGTTAACTAGACACAGGCCCAGGCCCGACGCCCACTCCTCCAAGGCACGCCCTCTTGGGTTCGTGACGGTTGAACCCCACAGCGGATTTTTGGCGTTAAAATCCCCCGCCACTATGACCCGTCCCGCCGTTGCGAGGAGGTGCCTGAGCACGCACGTATCCAAATCGTGCAGCACCCCCTCAAATTCGGCGAGACTCCACCTTGGAGGGGCGTAAACACCCACGACGGAGATGAGCCTCCACTTAACCGCCACGAATCCCACGAACCCCGCTCTCAGTGCGTGAGCACGGGGGGGACTCGGGCAGGTTCCTCCATATAATGGCGACGGAGCCCCTGTCGTCCGCGGCTCAGCAGGGATGGTCCGCCGGGACCGCGTACGGCTCCGCCGCCACTCCCAAACCACACCCGCGCTCCGCCATCGTATGCAGGAACAGGTCCTGGGCGGCGCGGGCATGGTTGAGGTTACTTTGGAGGAGGCGGAGGGGCATTATAGGTATCCCGGTTCAGGATCCCCCGCCTCCACCTCCATGTTCTCGGCCTCCTCCCTAGGGAGGGCCATGTTCGCCTCGTGCCCTGCGGTTCTCTGGGCCTCCGCGGGACCCTCCGTCCACCCCACGGACTTTGGCCCCGCTGCCCACTCCATCCCGGTCCCGGCCGTGGTCGGTTTTGCAGGGGGGCGCGACCACCACCCTATGTCCAGTGAGGGTCTCCGTCTTCCTCACTACCGGTTTGGTGGAGGAAGAGGCGACCCGCGACGACGACGACGTCCGATCCTCCTTCCCCTTCCGGTCGC
The DNA here is from genome assembly GCA_030770355.1 of Harpagoxenus sublaevis. NCBI lineage: Eukaryota > Metazoa > Arthropoda > Insecta > Hymenoptera > Formicidae > Harpagoxenus > Harpagoxenus sublaevis. The sequence goes on along the minus strand of JASTWR010000507.1, from coordinate 12,263 downwards.
CACTCGTCGGGGGCTCCGCCAAGGGTCGGGCCTTCCCGCCCTTCGTAGAGGGAGGGAGCGCCGTTTTTCATGCGCCACCCTTTTTCCCGCCAGCACCAGGGCAGGCCTTGCTGCCCACCCTGTGCCGGTCCGGGCGGCCCGCGTCGGCGCAAACGGCGCACCTCACGGGCTCCTCACAATCCCGGGCCTCATGTCCGACAACGCCGCACCGGTAACACGCTCCTGTGCGGTCGACACGGCTCTTACAAGTGGCCCTTGTGTGCCCCGCCTCCAGGCAACGGAAGCACTGAAGTGGGCGCTTCGCCAGGACTTCTATCCTGGCGCGCGCCCACCCGATGTCCACCCGCGCCTCCTTGGCCACCTTGTTCGCCGCCGCCAGGGGGCACCTGACAAACATCGTATTCATCCCCCCTGGCGCCTTCCTGGCGGGGGCCGTACGTATAGCTGAGGGGGAACGCCCCCCTTCGCCCCCAGCACGGCTTTCACCTCGCTCTCTTCAACAGAGTCGTCCAATCCGGAGAGCCTTATCTCGGCCATTATCTCCGGACGGACGACCCTGACACCCTCCCTGGCCGCTAGCACCTCTCTCATTTTATCGGCCAGGGCATCGGCCTTGGCCGCGTTGTCGGGGCCGGCGATCTCAAAGTTCAAGGCCCCCGTTGCCGTCCTTCTGACGTTGGGGGCTTGATCCAGGCCGACCTCCGACAGTTTAACCGCGCTCCGTGCCACCCTCACGCATTCGGCGTAGTCGCCCTCCGCGCATGTGAGGGTGACCGCCGCTGTGCGTGGCAACCTCCTCCTGGGGGGGTTCTTCTTCCCCGTCTCCCCTGCGGCGCATCCCTTCCCTTTTACGGGGGCAGTACCTGCCGGGCCGAACGCGGAAACGGGCCTCCCGGCCTTGTTACCCCCCGAGCCGGATGTGGGGTCCTTCCCAGCCCTCTTCTTCTTGCGCCCCACCACCTCGACCCAGGACTGAGTCGCCGGGGCGCTCGCCGGGACGCTCGTGGGGCCAGCTGTTGCCGCCTGCTTGGGGGGGGGGAGCTGTTCCTTCCCCCCAGCGTTCCCCTTCCGCTTCCTCGCGGGCTCAGCGGCTTTCTTGCTTGCCGCAGGAGGAGCCCTGGACGCCCCGCCCGCTCCTCTCTCACCTCCGGCAAGCTTCTTGGCGGAAGGCGCGGCAGGCACGGGCGCAACAGACCTCGCCACCGCCTTCCCCGGACCCGCCGGGGGCTCGCTCACCGAGGGGGCGCCCAGCCCGGCGTTCAGACCGAGCCGAGCCACCAACCCCTAGAAGAGCCCCTCCACCTTATTTGAGAGCGCCTGGAGCAGGCGGCCTTCCAGGTCTCCCTCCCCCAAGCGAGCCGCGGCGGTCGGGAGCGCCGGCATCGCTGGCACCTCGTCGTCGATAATCTTCGACGCACCCCCGATCGGCGGCCTCACCGCGGCCGGCATTCCGGTACGCCGGATCTCCTCGAGAACCGCGTCCTTGGTGCTTGTCTCCTCCATCTCGGCTTCAGCAACGGCCTCGTCCGCCTCCTCTGAGTTGGAATCCTCCACATAGACGCGTTTCCTTTTCGCGCCGCTGTTGCACTCCCGCGGCAACCACCGCTGCTGCTGTTGTTGCTGCTGTTGTTGTTGCAGCTGCAGCATCTGCTGCTGCATCTCCAGCAGCTGCTGCCTCAGCTGGGCGTCCCCTTCTCGCAGCGCCTTGAGGCTGATTATCTCCGCCTCTTGAGCGGAGACCTTGCGCCGCAACCCCTCCACCTCCAAGTCCCTGCCGATTCCGGCCCCCGGGTCCTTGATCCGCAGTATAAGCTGCCCAGTGGCGGCAGCGATTGTAGCAGCGGCCTCATTAAGGGCGCCCCTCATCCTCCCATTGAGGTTGGATGATTTCTCCGCAACCTTATCAATGGAGGCAACGCTCTCCATGATCAGCCCTGGGATCTCCTCGGTAGGGGAGTGTTTGAGCCTCTTGGCCCCCCTGATCTCCTTCACCTTCCAGCTCTTGGAGAGACCCGGAAATATGGAGGGGTCGGCTATCTTTAATAGCTCCCGCTCCGATTCGGCGACCTTCATTTTCGCCGCCTTCACCTGCTTGCGGTAAAACGCACCAGTGGTGGGGCGGCGTCCTCTCGTGTCCCCGGCTTTGTTCGCAAAGATCTCATCGCCGGGATCACTGTCGGGGGCTCTGTCGGAGTCCTCGTCGTCGACGTCGCCCGGCTCCTCGTCCGCCGAGCCAGTGACGTCAACGACAACTTCCTCCCGCATCTCGACGTCCTTCTCCCTCTTCGTGTCCACGGAGCGAGACCTTTCGCCTCCGTCAGGGCGGGATTGGCGCGACCCATCCCGAGGGGTGGTGTTTCCCCCCCTGCGCCCAGAGGAGGACCCAGCGCTGTTAGCCCTGTTCCTCCTCTCCTTGACGCTCTTTGGCGCGGCAAAGCCGCTACGCCGCGGAGTGTCGCCCTCCTCCTTGCTCCGAGTCTCGGAGCATCGCCCCTCCTCTTCCTTCTTGTTTAATTTATAGTCCATTTATGGTTTGATCCCGCTACCCGTCACGGCTCGGGGTTGCCCCCTATGCCCCAGCCCCCTGCCAACAGCAGGGCGACTGGGACTCCATGTCCCTTACTCACCCATGAGGAGAGGGCATCAAGGCCCAGCCCCCCATGGGCTTTCGGGGCTCCCACCGCTCCGACACGGTGGGCACCGTGACGGGCGCCGCCACGCGGGGGGCCCCACGGACAGACAGGTACCGCAGGGTGTCGCACCCCACCCAAGGTCCTGCCCGCCGTGGCGACCAGCATGCATTCCTTACCCAGGGCCGAGGTAACCTCCGCACCCTGGCAAACCTTCTACTCCGATGGCCGGGTTCGGGAGGGATGCGATCTCCAACCACCGGAGTTACCCACGCGCCGCCGGTCTGTTTCACCCGGCGGCAAAGACCCGCCGGCCCCGACCTCGGAATATGTCCAAGCGGCCCGACGGGTCTCCCTTCACAGACATCGCCCGGCCCCAACCTCGGAATAAGTCCGAGTGGCCCGGGCGGTCTCACAACCAGGTCGCCTGGCCCCGACCTCGGAATACGTCCGAGCGGCCCAGACGACCCTCCACACTCGGCAGACCGTGGGACCACGTCCCTGGTGTGCAACCACCGAGTGTGGGCCTCTTCTCCGGCCAACCCAGGACCACGTCCTGGGCTGGATCAGAAGATACCCCCCCTCCCCCTCCTGCCGGAGCACCGGCGTGCAATGGAGGAAGGAAGAGGGGCCTTCCCGTCCCTCGGCGAGACGACATCCCTGCCCGCCTCGAGAACGGGGACCTCCCTCCCCAACAACCCCGTGGTTTTTTGTCGAGGTGACCTTCCTCTATGCCGGCGGGAGGTGTAAAGACATTCCCCCAACGGTCCCGGCCAACCGGGCGTTTGTAGTCAGGGTCGCCATCTCCTACCGGCTATTGGAGCTGGGTAGCCGAGGCTAGCCGCAGACTCCTAAGAGGGTAGCCGGGCCCCCGGTTTTCTGTCTGGGTTTTCCTTCCCATAGGTCGGCGGGAGAGCAAGGGCTCAATCCCACACAGCCCCGACCGGCCGGGTGACTTTTACAGAGGCCACCCACCTCGCGGGCCCTGAAAAGGGCCCCCCGGTCTCAGCCAGCCTTGCGGCTGACGGAGATTACGGTGCTCATGTGCTGGGGTACCTCGGGTTCGCAATGCCCGTATCGGGGAACGTTCCGTGAGTCCCTAGGGACACCCGGGAGGCCGCCCCCGACCCCTGAGGGGCCCTGCACCATCCTATGGTAATGTTGTGACCGAACGCTCGACCTGACCCTACACCACCCTTCGGTAAGGTTGTGACCGAACGTTCGACCTGACCCTGCACCACCCTTCGGTAAGGTTGTAACCGGACAGCTATGACTCCCGTCCTAACCGAAGGTAAGCTTGTAACCGGACAGCCATAAGACTCCCGTCCTAACCGAAGGTAAGCTTGTGACCGAACGTTCGACCTAACCCTGCACCACCCTTCGGTAAGGTTGTGACCGAACGTTCGACCTAACCCTGCACCACCCTTCGGTAAGGTTGTGACAGAACGTTCGACCTAACCCTGCACCACCCTTCGGTAAGGTTGTAACCGAACTTCTATGACCCGACCCGACCTGACCGGTGGTAAGTTTGTAACCGAACTTCTATGACCCGACCCGACCTGACCGGTGGTAAGTTTGTAACCGGACAGCCATAAGACTCCCGTCCTAACCGAAGGTAAGCTTGTAACCGAACTTCTATGACCCGACCCGACCTGACCGGTGGTAAGTTAACCCTCGATTATTCAGCTATCTATTTTACCTATCTACATACCGACAGTAGGCTAATCTTTCTTATTATCTTCGCAAATCGTACGTCGATAACGGAAATTTCCCGATTCGATTACCTCTTTCGGCTAACTCGCCGAATCGCTCGTCGGTAAGGTAGTTTCCTTTACTTCTATTATCCTTTACCTCTAACTTGTAAGGTTGCTCGTCGGTAAAGTAGATTTCTCAAATTGGTTATCTTTTACCGCAAATTTATCCGGACGGAAGGTGGATCTGCCACGACTCACTCGATAATGCTTTTACTAAATTTATCGGTCGCCACTCGGTTTAACCGTTACCCACCGAGAAGGATAACTGATCGACAAACCTTTCGCAGTCGATTTCAATTTCGATTCTCCCTTTCTGTTTCAGGTTTCCGCTGGATGCTGAATGGACCCCGCTGCCCACTGGATCGTCGCCTCCGCTGGATCGCCGTCGTCAATGGATCGCCGTCGTCGCTGGATCGCCGGAACGTCGTTGGACAGGGATTTTTTGGCCGCCGCATCAACCAATAGGATTTCAGGGAAGTATAACTTTAGGAGAATATTTATGTTCACAAGCACTTTACTCTGCTTTTAACACTGAATTTATTCTGTTTCAGATTACACAATGTGATTCTACTCAATAGCGCTCACAAAATGGCCGCACGCCGCCATGTTGACGTGGCCTTTTACTCGCGTCGATTGTTATCGCACGCTATGAAAATTAATCGTCTTCGTGATTAATGACCGTTCATACGTCGCTTTTTATAATCGTGATATACCGGCACGCGTATCGATCGCTGATTGTCGATCGGCTTATACGGAACTCTATGTAGTTCGACCGATCGGTGAACCGTCGCGTTTTATTAATCGATCGCTGACCAATCACGTAATTACTGTACGACTGTGGAACTTTATTTCAAAGTTATTACAATATATCGCGTTATTACACAACGACTTATATGGATTACGGATTTACGCGCCGCTCGCGATACAAACTTGGTTTTAATAATGATTTATTAATACCGTTTACAACTTTTGCGGATTACGCGTCGCTCGCGGGTTGACCCCGGTTTTAAGTAAGCGTCTATAGCACGTCCGCACGCTATGATCGCTTCCAGGCGTAAGAACCTTCTCTCCTGCGTCGGGCAGGCTTATATAGATCTCTCGGCGCATGCGCACTCACGCTTGCTGTCACGCACGGCCGCGGTGAATCCTTTGTTCGATTCGGTGATACATGCGAAAACAGCGTGCCACAGAAGGTTCCAGATCGTTCGCTATTTATTTGCTGCGTAGTATAATTTTTTCTATACTCTTTCTTTCTTTCGTTCTGGAATCTTCCGTTTACATGTACGATTATGTTTGTTACTTATATGCGCAGCGCTAACACTCATGAGAATGTTCCATCGATTCATATATTTCTTATTTAATAAACTAATTTTATCAATTACCATTTTTATCTTATTGTGGACTATTCCGTGCCTCCATATCCCTATTTCACTCTAATAACATTTATTTGTGCGGCAGATGAGCCGCGCACGAAACTCGAGAACCTTTGGCCGGTTTTCGTCAAAACTTTCCGTATATGCATTACGAACATACCCAAGTATGTTCAATTCGAAAGATGCAATTTACGACCCTTTCGTCTCGAATTATGTGCGCATCGCTCTTATCGCGACCCTATTCACATGGGGTATTCCTCACGGGTCCCCACATGCTCCTTATTCGGTTACCCGGACGATTAACCTTCGCGCAGGCATTTCATTGCGCAACATCCGGATGTCGTCGGGACCTTCAGGGGAGTGTCGGTTGCGTTCCCTAGAAGACGTAGGACACGTTTGTTCTTGAGGAATATCGTGCGCACGTTAGTTTTTGCGCGTGGACCTAATGGTCTCCGGATTTACACGGGTGTGTTCCTCGGGTGTCAGGGTACGCGCCCCAGGTGTTATTTTTCATTAAAATCTTTTGCGCAGCGATCGCACGGCGCACCGTGTGAACGCGGCTTAACGTTCATATCTTATTGAATTCACGCGTCCGCTATGACGCACCTTAATCTTATGCTGATAGAGGCAAGGAAAAGCATATCTATGGTCGGTTTTCATGAATCGAAATCTTTATCAATTTATTTATTCGTATCGTCAATCAATATATATATCGACGTCCGATTGTTGTTATCGATCGAAGGAACAAAATCATTAAATGTTTTATCCATAAATTTCTGTTTTCGCAAGGTAATTTATCGACTGCTCGCTCGCTCGAGTTTTCGAACTCGGCTGACGTTTCCTTCATTACCGACCCGCGGTATTTGCTCTATTTATCTATTGTAATAGCAGTAATGACATTATCTTTATTTTTAGTTATTCGTCATAAATGATTTTAATAATTAATTTTTGTTTTGCAAAAGTTTATTGCACTACTACGTATACAAAATAAATGAACTTTAATCGATTATGTGTTACTACAAATGGTCCGCTGGGACTAGGGATACAAAAATCCTCTTATGCGCTCGGGGTGTTTGGAGGGCATTGGGCGGCGTCCTCTTCTCCCTTCTTGTTGAGGAAGTCTCCCGCGTCGCTGCCCATCGACTCCCTGTTGCCGTCGTCCGGCCGGTCGACCCTCTTCAAGAGGACCTTCGGGCCCTCGTCCGTCGTCGTCCTCGGCTGCTTGGCGCCCCTTGGCGCGCTCTCCGCGTCCTCGCGCATCTCGTGCGCCCTCCGGGGTGTCGGAGGTGCGCTGCTGGACGGTGCCGCAGCCGTCGGCTGCAAGCTTGTGACCGAACGTTCGACCTGACCCTGCACCACCCTTCGGTAAGGTGACTACCTATTTCTCGCTATGTGTTATTTTAGGTACCCTAACCAGGCGGAAAGTAATTTTCTCACGACTCACTGTTTCTAGGTTCGTTTTATCAACGGTCGCCACTCGGTTTAACCGTGTCTACCGAGAAGGTAAGTATAATGTCCACAGACCTTTCGTAGATTGATTTTGAATTAACTCTGCTTTTCTCTGTTTCAGGTTCCCCTCGGATGCCGGATGGACCCCGCTGCCCACTGGATCGCCGCCGTCTCTGGATTTGCCGCCGCCGCTGCTGGAACGTCGTCGCCGCCGGATCGCCGGATCGTCGCTGGACAGGGATTTCAACGGACCCCGAGCCAACCGATTTCAATTTCAGGGAAGTATTTCACAGGAAAATAACTTTATGTTCACAGACACTCTGTTCTGCTATTAACACTGAATTTATTTCTATTTCAGATTACACACAATATGGATACGCGTTAGCGCTCACAAAATGGCCGTCCGTTGCCACGTAGGCTGGCCGGATATACGCGTCGGCTTTTCGTCGTACGCTGGAATGTTACTAATAATCAATGCGATAATAACTCGCGGTTTGTCGCAATTCGCTAACGCAATTTCAAAATGTTCGCGCACGTCGATACACGCTTAAACTGTCGCGCACAATTATCGATCGCCGCACTACTCCGATTTCGCATCTACGAAAATCGTCGTTTATTACTATTCTCAAAATGTTCAAATAAAGATGTTAATTGTTATTCTCGAATGTTCAATAAAGATGTTATAATTTACTACAACTCGCTTATCTCGATTCGCGGTTGTACACTCGTTAACGATCTTACGCCTCGCTCGCGGGTTATCTCCGGTTTTATGGTAGAGCGTCGCTAGCACGTCCGCACGCTAGGACTCTCCCGGATCAAAGACCCTGAGACTTGCTCCGCTCTCGCCGTCGGAGCTCGCCGCGTCTGCGCACCGGCATCCCCACCTCGGAGCACTCGCATTCCATTGCTCCGTTTCGCGTAAACATGTTTTCGACTTGGTCCGTTCGCGAAAACATGTTTGTCAGAGCGCTCGCATTCCGATGGATGTTTACAATAATATGTTCGTCCGTAGCAACCTCCAAATACGTATTTCCACGTTCTGGAAATTTCTATGTATATATAATCTGAAATAAATTTCATCGCACGCTTTACGACGATATTCTTCGCTCGCAATCCCTATATTCTTCCATGCTTCCATTATAAGACTTTTCGCACGCTTATCTATCCTCGCTATCGCGAATTTCGAATTCCGCTCGGTGCGCGCATGAATCTCGCAAGCCGCTGGATATATCGACTCGCGATTTGCTCTATCTCGTTATTCGGGTGCTCCTATGTACCCTTACACACGGCTCATTACCTTTTTAATTTGTCGCAGCGAGATTCGTGCGCGCCGCACTAGCCGTTATACTATTGACGCGTGGACGTTTGCCGCGCCCGCGCGAGCACGTCGCATGTGTCCTCGCACGCCCGTGACCTTGTCGCACGGAGTTAGCTGCGCGCCGTCATGGCTCGACTATATCTATTGAAATTGGGTCGTTCGGCCCTCCGCCGACAAAATAAATGCAACAATGGCGGTCTAGATGCCCTCTGACCCGCGCGCATGCAACTCTATACGCATTACAATTATGATCATGCTATCGCTCACGTAGCATTTCAGGGTCATCCCTGGTTACTCTGGATATCTCGGTTTCGGGGTATGAGGCCGCGCATCGATTTTGGCACGCGCCCGTTCGATCGTCTCGAAACCTCATTAGACATGTTATTTGGGTCCCCCTCAGGCCCTCTCGTGACTCGACACGCGTCTCCGTCTCTCGCGTAAGAAATTCGGTGCGCGCGCTTCCGGTTACGCGAATCGCGATACCAACACGCTTCCAGCGTGTCCACTTTCTCGGTCAACGCGCAAACTTTTCGGCTCCACGTTTGCCTTACGAGTTCGGTGCGCGCCTCCGCTTCTCGTCGCTGATTGGTTAACTGTATATTGCAACGCGCTCTCTTGTCTCTCGAACGCGCCCGTTATTCCGCGTGTTACGAGTTTCCATTGATTCTCGTTGAATGTCTATTACGATGACTTGAAATAGCTATTCGCGGTCTATTCGCGTTTCCGATTGACTCGATCAACTTAATTTAACCAACTGTCACAAAGATTCTACTTTCATTCGCGCTTATCTATTTACTTTCACGCGTATGGAAGCAGGGAAGATATTAATTTATTAGATATTCCTTGGGATACTGAAAGGAATGCACTTTATTATATATCCTTTACACCTTGTCATCTCGCGATGACTGTTTCTGGAAAACTCATACGCAATACTTTGTTTTTCCATTTGCGTCTCCATCCATCACATACAGGATATGCAATAAAAAAAAATATATGCTCTTCAATCTGAGCTTATAAAAGAAACTGTGTTTTTAATGTAAACAGTATATGTCCGCCCGCATATTTAACCTACAATTATTACTATTCTACATCTATAAACGTTCGCAATACTTAATATTTATACTTATATTTATAACCGCGTATTTACAATGGTCCGCTGGGTCGAGGGTTACAAAGTTTTTTCGCTAGGGTGTTTTGGAGGGCGTTGGGCGGCGTCCTCTTCGGCTCCGCTCCCTCCTGTGGAATCGCTCTTCGATGTTCCTCTCGCCACTCTCTCCAGCCGCACCTTCAGCTCCGCGGGTTGATCCGCCACTATCCGCGGCCTCTCCGGCTCCATTGGCGCCTTCTGTTTGGCCGCTCGACTGCCCGACGGAGACGCTGAAACAGACGGTTTCATCCTCCCCGTCAGGTCCTGCGAGGAAGGCACTTCCGAGCTGGAGCTCTTCTTCTTTTTCGGCTCCGTCTTGGCACGTAGCGCCGCTCGCTCGAGGGAACGCCGTTTACGCGTCTCCTCGTTTACCTCGGTGGAATAATCCTTGATCTTACCCCTCGCGACCTCGGCTGCTTTGCGTGTCTTTGGGGTGTCCGGCATTTTCTCCTTGGTGCTGTCGGCCTCGTCCTCGAGAACGACACACTCTTCCGTGTCCTCCTCCGCTGGGTGCACCGATCTCGTTGACACCGGTGAGTACCCGTGATGCTCGCTGACAGTCGGGGATGGTGTCCGCTGTCGCTCGGGCACGTCCTCGTCAGGTGGCTCGTACGCCTCGGTATCCGCGTCGTCGGATGTCGACTCGGCTACCTCTAGGCCGTACGGGCCTAATTTCTCCGGCCGGAACTTCGTGCGTTCGTAGACGGCCGGATCTCGTTCGCCGTAAAGATTCAGACTCGGCAGATCCGCCTGAACCCCGATACTTTGTGGTGTCGCTCGTCCACAAGCCTCTTGCCTCTCGTCAAGCTCCTCGATCCGCGCATCCTCTCGTCCCGGTAATGTGGACGTCGTCGTTGTCGTCATCGTCCCGTCGTCGCGGAACTCGAGCATAACCCGGAACGGATGATTCATGCGCCGGTCGGTGGATATCGCGAGACTCACGTTCGCGATCGTCTGCATGTCGTTGTTGTCGCGTACCTCGAGGTCACGGATAAAATTGACCTCGCGTCCGCGTGCTAACTCGCACCTTCCGATCTCCTCGATCGCCTGCCGGTTCGCTTCCTCGTCGGCTCGCTCGGTTTCCGAGTCGATCTCTTCCAGCTCTGGCACTGCGTCGAGATACTCGTGTAGCATTCTCAGCGTCTGCTGGTTCCGGCGTTGGTTATTGTGGCGACGCCTTCGTCTAATCACGTCCTGCAGGGCGTCGTCTCTCTCCGTTCGCACTCTGCGACTCATCATTGCTGTTGTTCTCCTTGTCGCAACGCTCGCTTTTGTTTCCGTACGATCACTCGCGACTGCCGGTTGTAACGTACGTATCGGTTTTGTGCGCCGTTGTTCTCGCGCTCGTCTTCCGTCGACATGTCTGCCACTCGCACCACGCCATCTCGCGCTGTCGTTGTAGCTGGGCTGTTTCTCAACGCGCGGTGGACGCTGATTGGTAGTCCGCGCTCCGCCGCGTGATTGGTTCTCCGCCATCTTGCTTCTCCTCGGTCTCGCGTTTTCACGCGAAATTCGAATCTCAGGACTCGAATTAATTATCTCCTCGTCACTCGTATACGTAAACCTAACTTTTTTTCGTACGCGCGGTTTTGCGCGCATATATCTCGTTGGCGTTGCTGCAACTCGTAGTGGAATCTCAATCATATTGATGCTTGCTTCCGCTACTTGGCCTTCTCCTATACAGTTTTTTATCGTCCCTTGTTCGTCATGGATCTCTGCCGGATTGCCTTTAATTTTATCGCTTTCGCTCGCATCATCTTTGCTTTGATCTCTCGTACGTAGCTGCTTATCGCTCCCCGTCATTTCTGACATTTCTACTTTGTTTTCAGGTATCGTCATCGTAAAGGTATCTTCGTCGTCGGTAAGTATCAACTCTTCCGTTTTTATTTTTATTAATTCGTGATTCTCTTTTTTCAGGTCTCCATGGGATTCATCGCTGGAAACTTCGTTCTCTTCGCTCTCCGATGTGGCTCTTATCACGCTCAACCAACGGATTTCGCTGCTGTCACTCCGGATGCTTATTACGTCACTTTCTTCTAGATCTGCTGGTACTCCGTTCCCCTCCGACTCCCCGTCATTCGGGCTATCGTCAGAGAATCTACTCGCGGAATCAGCCTCCTGGAATATTCTCTCCAACTCTCGTCTCCATGGATCATTCCTCGTCTCCTCTCTATAGCTATTCTCACTTTCGGAATGTTGGTCTGATATCTCATTTTGTAATTTGTTTGGCTCTTCTCTCGGTCGATCCTCTCTCTCCCCGTCATCGTGCACAGGGTGATCGATCATCTCCTCCTCCTCGTCGATAGACTCCCCGTCTTCGGTGTAATCTTCGGGTTGGAACTCTTCTCGTAGCTTCGCGTCGCGATGCGGTTTTAAATTTCGCGCATTCGCCGCGCACACTACCTGGCCGTTCATCTTCTCGATCAGGTAGGCATTCGGTTTTATAATGCTTCTAATTCGGTACGGACCTTCGTATACCGGGTATAATTTTCCTATACGCTCCTTACTTGCGTCAGATATTCGATGTTGCTTGACCCATACGATTTGTCCTTCGCGATATTCTGCTGTGCCGTGCTTATCGGCTTGTAGCTT